>JABXWE010040432.1:0-16516 GCA_014611495.1 Limonius californicus | reverse complement strand
TTTTAATGATTTTATATGACAAGTTACAGATCCCGACGTTCGCCAACCTGGAGCTCACTACCGCTGGGATAATCCGCGAGAATTTATTCGCTGTTTGAAACCGCTTGGGAAGTATCAAGTTTTGAACGCGTAGTTGGCGAGTATAATATTATTAACCTGCTTTGATCTTTTATTGGCTCATCCCGTAGACCGTTTTCCCTGAGTGATTACTTTTGCAAGATATATACTGGTGTTGGAATCGGAGTATATCTGGTAGAAATAATTGTTATACGAATTATTATTGTGTGCTGAGCTGGTGGATAATTAGCGACGTAAGCACACTGTAATCTTTTATTTGAATTCTTATTTGAATCCCTGAACTGAAATTAGTTCGATCCGTGGAGGAATTTTCACGAATCCCAATTTTGGGTTATTATAAATACCGGCTGTAATATTTGAATTACGTTTGGAGAATTTCAAACGGTTCAGAGCTATACGCAGATTCTGTGAGAATCTGGGTGCAACGTATGCCGATCTTATTTGCCAAATTAAAAGTAAATTGTTTAGGAGCCGAGATTATTAAGTCTTGTCAATTAAACATTCAGTCCCGTCCCGTCATAAATACACCGTATAAATACAGGTTATCGTATCAAACCCGTCAATCTCGACGCATTCAAAACGTCGCCGTTGTGTTTTGGGGAATTCCAGGAAAACTTAAATAAGAAGTTCCTGTTTGAATAGTTAATATAAAGTCACCAGAATTCAAGTGAATACGTACTTTTAAAGGTAAATTGCCTGCCAGCAGTAAAGAGCACACCGGGGTCGTTGATCGAAGCGATTTATAACGATTTATTCAATTTCATTTGTTGCTAGTCAAGCTAGCGTGTTTTATGAATCCCGCACTGGAAAATTAGTTAACTACTATCCGTTTATCCCGATTCACTTCAACGTAACCGCGGAGGTAGCAATAACACCAGTAAACAATAAGTATTTAATCCAGTGGTTTGTGTTTAAAGTCCAGTCCAAACCAGACAGCGTCCATCTTGGAGAGTGATCGAGCATTCGACCGACCGCAGCAATCCGCAGTAGGCGGGCCCGACCAGGAAGACAGTGGAGCTACCGAGGACTCCCAGAACTACTCAGAATTCGTTATTATTTACTTTTATAGCTATTATTATACACCAGAACATTAATTTATTTTACAGTTTGTACATAGTTTAGTGCTAATTAATAAATACATTTCTTTTACACGTAGTCATTTTTGAACCCTGGACATCTCACGAGCTTATCCGAGCAATATAAGCAATATTAACGTGCAGCCCAATAAGCACAAGGCAGCACCGTTACACCCTAAGTAGACAACTTATATCAAATTCAAAAACAAAAACACCCCAGTTGAGTAGCATACCTAGTCCGGAATCCCACACTGTCTCATCGGTCTGCCTCAAGGATTCTGGGGAAGGCAAGAAATTGACAAAACTTCAATCTAAAGCTAATAAGATTAGACTCCAGATCTGCACCTACTACCTTAGGTCAATGGTAAGAGATGAAAATCTCTATGGGCTACAAGAAGAACTGGGAAATATTAAATGGGACATCTTAGGTTTGAGCGAAATAAAGAGTAAATGTGAAAGGCTACTACAACTACCATTAGAAATATGCTGTATTATATAGGAAATGACAATAGAACCCACGGAGGATCTAGTTTTATAATCAAATAAAAACAGCTCCCAACGTAATAAAACATGTAGGTCTGTCTAGTAAGGCAGCATACATAACACTAGAAGTAACACATAAAATAAACCTGAAAATTATACAAATATATGCCCCAACATCAGGACAAGAAGACGAGGAAGTAGAAGTATTATATAATCAAGTGGGCCAGACCTCAAACCAAGATGGCTCTAGGTATAATATGGTTATGGGAAACCTCAACGCGAAACTAGGAAAAGAAGAAGAAAATAGCGAAGACAACATAGGACCATTCGGTCTAGGCGAAAGAAATTTCCTAAATCAAAACAACCTTTATGCCACGAACACCTTTCTTAAGAAAAAGGAGAAAATGTTATGGACTTAGATATCCCGTAACGGAATGCACTACAACGAGATTGACTACATTCCCTCATCTCACAAAAGGATCGTGGCAAACCTTTAAGTACCTACTTAACAAGTTCTCCACTGGAAATGATCACCGTCCGGTTAGCAGCAGTATTGAAATTAACCAGAAGTTGGAAAGAACTAGAAGGTTAAAAACAAGCGCACTCAGGGTAGACACTAGCCAACTTGAAGAAAAAGTAGATATATAGGTACCAAAATAGTAGTTGCCACTAAGATGCAGTTAGACATATTAGCGGACAACCCAATAAATCAAATCAACAATATAATCACGACAACAATAGTTGAAACAACTAGCGAGGTGGCAAAAAAGACAAATCATAAACAATTGGATAAGTGAAAAGACCAAGGAAGGACAACGTCATCAACGAAATGTTAAAAACAGGAGGCAGCAAAGTAATATAATCCTTAAAAATATTGTTCTACAAATGCTTACACCAAAGCGAAATACCAACAGAATGGAAGATGGCCAAAATAATCCTACTACTTAAAAAGGGGAACAAGAAAGTAGTACAAAACTACAGGCCAATATCTCTCCTGTCATAATTATACAAACTTTTGACATATTATTACGGAGAGAATCACCAAGAAAGTGGAATACTCCCAACTGATTGAACAGGCAGGATTCCGAGAGGGATACTCCACAGTTGACCACCTTCTAACAATCAGAACCTTGATAGAAAAAGTCAACGAATAAGAGGATGCCTCTGTATTTACTTTTATCGACTATGAGAAGGCGTTAGATTCGGCCGAACACTGGGCGATTGAGAGAAGTCTTGGAAAATAGCAGAGTTAATTCTAGATATATACAACTATTACGAAACATCTACGAAAAAGCAGCTGCCACAGTCGAAATACACGAAGAAACAAACCTAATCCAATTATACGTGGAGTTATGCAAGGTGATGCAATAAGCCCGAAACACTTTATAACAGCTTTGGAGGACATATTTAAAAAACATTAATTGGGAGCAGAAAGAGGTTGTCATTAGCGGCGAAGGGCTCAACCGCTTGAGATGTGCGGACGATATTGTCCTAATATTAGACAACTTAGAAGACACAGTAGAGATATTCACCGACCTTGCAAAAGAGTCGACAAAGATAGGTTTGAACGTAAACGTATCCAAAACTAAAATCATGGCTAATGCAGCCGAACTAGATCAAATTGTGGCTGGCGAATATGATTTTGAAAGAGTCAACGAATATGTATATCTAGGATAGACAATTAGGAGGTGTGTTCAATTGAAACCCATCTTTGCTTTATAAAAAATTATTCAACAATTTAATTACAAATAATTACCGTCACTGTTAAGACAGCTATCCCATTGTTTTACTAACCAACGTATACCATACTCATACAATTATTGTAGCTGCTGATTCAAGAGGTCTTCTACAGCTATCTGGACTGCGTCAGACTCAAACTGTCGACCTTTTAAAATATGGAAATCGCAAGGCGATAGATCTGGGCTATGTGGATGCTCTAAAACCCTCCATTCCATTCGTTGAAGATTTTTACCGCATCAGAAACATGAGGCCTAGCATTGTAGTGCAGGAAAATGACCCCATGCGTAAGTCTTCCTGGACGTTTCCGTCATATTGCTTGATGAAGCTTGTTCAAAGATTCGTTGTACATATTTGCATTGACATTTACTCCAAGTTCCTTCAAATCTATCAACAAGAGTCCTTCATGGTCAAAAAAAAATGTTAAAATCACCTTGCCTGCAGAAAGTTGTGCTTTAAACTTCTTCGGTGGTGGTCAACTTGAATGTTTTCACTGCATCGACGATAACCGACTGAATGGCTCATAGTAATGGCACCAAGTTTCGTCACCAGCAACTATTGACAGAAGAATGTCATCACCATTTTGCCTATAGTCTGTGAGGTATTGCAGAGATAAGCCCATTCGCAAGCATTTTTGTTCATGAGACAAGAGACGAGGAATCCATTGCGAGCAAATGTTGCTGTAACCCTGATTATGAACAATAGTATGGATAGAACCTACACTCGCACCAACAATTTCTGAAATTTCTCTAATTCAAGTTCGGAAGTTTTCTTTAATAAGGCCTTCCTCCTCCTCAGTTATCAATCTTTTCGGTTGGTTTGATTGTACATTATCTGCTTCCATCGTCTTCTATTTCTTGCCAGCATTTTCGGTTCGGTGTAGTTATTGCGTTGTAGGTCGTTTATTATCAGAGATATATATTGAAACCTTGGTCTTCCTCTTGCATTTCGTCCATCGATTGCCCTTTCTACAATACTTTTAAGTATCCCCTCCCTTCGTAGGATATGTCCCATTAACGTGTCTCTTCTCTTTTTAATGTTATCTATAATACTTCCGTTTTCTTCTGTTCTTTCTCTTATTTCGATGTTCGTAATCCTGTCTACCCAGCTCACCTGTAACAGGCGTCTATAGCACCACATTTTGATAGTTTCAATTCTTTGCTTTTCATTAGTGGCGATCGTCCATGTCTCTCATCCGCCTTCCACTTCTGCCATATTGTTTTTTGTTGATGCACTACACCGTGCACCTGGTCGCGGCTGATCCATAGTCCCCTCTTTACCATTCTTAAATTTTCGGCACCATTCCTTCACAGTTGGGTACGCAATACATGCATTTCCATACACTGCTTGCATTCGCGTATGAATCTGTAATGGCTGCACACCCTCAGCGCATAAAAATTGTAGGATCGCACGCTGATCAAACTTGGACGGAGTTTCAACAACAAACACAATTTCAAAATCGCAGTTTTAAAAGTCAGAATCAAATTCAAACGCCAGAAACTTGTAAATATGTTGCTTACTAACACTACTAACATTTGAATTATTGCCTTTGTTTTCAAGGCTAAGTTGATCAAATATGGGTTTCAGTTGAACAAGCCTCGTACTGTTGGCAAAGGAAACCAAACGGCTGAAGTCAACAGAAGAGTACGTTTGGGATGGGCAGCTTTCAGAAGGACATCTACTGTACCTACTAAAGAACCAGTATCTACCACTCCATCTAAGGAGCCGAGTATTTGACCGGTGTGTCCTGACGGTGCTCACCTATGGAGCTCAAACCTAGACTTTTACAGAAGCAAATGTAGACAAAATTGCGAAGACGATGGATGGAAAGAATAATGCTGAATATAAGGCTAAACGATCGGTAAAGAAACGAATGGATCCGTCGGAGAACCAAAGTTGATGATGATGATGAACATATAGCCATACTCAAATGGAGATTCTGTGGCCATACGATGAGACAGAACAATCTATGGAAGAAAAAAATACAAACATGGAGACCGTGGGCAGCCAAATGAAACAGGGGCAGACGACTACTTAGATGGGCAGATGACATCAAAAGAACTGTGGGACTGGCAGGGAGAAGCAGGGCCCAAAATCGGGAGAACTGGAAAGGGATAAGGGAGACCTTTGTCCAAAGATGGACGAATGAGGGCTGGAAACGAAGACCAGAATATTGAGTTGATTTGTATTTTTGAGTTGTTCAACTTCAAGATCGAATGAAGATATAACTCAATATTCAAATGGTGAGCTGAAAATTAACATTTTAAATTTTAAGCTGTTTAAACTTACAGTTGAAATGGTTGTTTATGAAACACATTTCCGTTTATGAGGGTAATTATAATATCCTTCTCAACAAGCGTGATAGTGAACGGAGTTAATTTAAAATTAACTCGTGACATAAAAGCAGATAACTTTGCGAATGTCTGCTTCTAAAATATTTATGGAATTTGTCTCGACAATAATTTTAGTAAGAATGAGTTGGACTAGTTTTCGAGGCCATGACAATATGATTTATGAAAATGGCTGGAGTTGTTAACATTCTAACCTCGACTAAATCCACCTTTCTGGCATTTTCCTACTGTTATTTTAATATATGTGTACAATTTAACAAAGCGGGTCAAACAAATTCAATCCATGTAGAATATTTCACTGCAGAATAAAACATGAGTCTGTCATAGTTTTACTATAGTTGCGTGATCTCTCAAGACGCAAGCTAAAGTAGCTATTCATAAATGTAAATCAGGCAATAATCAGATGCTATAACTTACTAAAGAACAAAATTTCAAACTCGACCGGTATCTGATCGAACAGGCATGCAATGTAATTATAACTAATAACTTGTTTCAGGTTTGTTTTACATTATACTGCTTGTGGGTGGCACTAAAAAACATGGAACGGAATGACCTGCTAATATATGCAAAAATAGCGCAAAGCGATATTTCAACTCGTTGGGAAACGTAGATTGAGACGATAGTTCGGGTTTAAAATTTATCTAATTTAGCCAAACAGCGAGTCGTTTATTCCGGGCCGGATTGTTAGAGCCGAGTTATAAAATTCATTTAATGCACGTGTATTTTATTAACGCCAAGGCAGAGGCCCCAGCAGAAGAAAGCTGGTGTTAACAATCCATTACGTGCGCGTAAACTTGATATAAAACATCGTGTTTAATATTTCAGAGGACAGCTGCGGAAAATGGTGCAGCATTTAGACAAATCCATTTTCTTAGAGTCGTTATTTAAGAAGAGTGCTGTATTAATTAAACCGAATCTAAAATGTAAATACTTCTAAACAGCTGAAGCGTGACCGAAATGCAAAACTCAGAATTTTAATTCGCTCCTATATAAATTTAATTCGCCCGGCTATATTCTGTGAAGATATACGTTTCGCTCGACATACATTTAGCTCCTTTTTCGGGCTTGCTCCGACTGTCAGCCGAAATATAAAAATATTTCAGCTTGGCCTCTACGAGTAAATATCAATGTAGATGTCACTTTACTTTACTGTTGCAGGTGGAAACCTTCAGCCGATGCATATTTTTTCCATTTGCAATAATTTTAGAACGGTGTTTTTTGTTTTAGTCACCTTTTCCGTCACATTAAGGTTTTTAATTTTATCTCTTTGCTAATGAGGACTAAAGGTGCAAAATGTTAGGTAAACAAAAACAAGAAACAGATATTTTGTTTGATAGAAGGATATTTTAAATAATTATGGCTCTTTATTTTTTGCACTTTCATTTATTAAGATTAATTATTTAGTTTTTCAGGTATTTAAAATTAAAGGGGAGCTCTCAGATTTGAAAGTTATATTACTTGAGTCAGTCAAAGACTTAAACCTGGACATAGGAGCTGCCAAGCCCGGAAGAAACCCCTCCTATCAGAACAATAAAGGCTCCACCGTTTGAGATGGGCAAAAGATCATCGACATTGGCCCCAGAGCAATGGGAGAAGGTATTATTTAGTGATGAATCTATTAACATTCAGTCATGCTGGAAACACATATGTTAGAAGATTTCCTGAAAAAGAATTTTCACGACAATTAAACATCCAACTTCGGTCATGATATGGGGCTGCATGTCTGCTGAAGCTATTGGTAGACTGCATGTTGTTTCGGGCATAATGAAGCCAACCAAGAACATTGATGTCCTACAGGGGAAGATGCACCTAGTGGAAAAGAGTTATTTCCTTACAAAACCTTTATCTTTCAAGATGATGATGCTGTTTGCTATAGAGCAAAGGTTGTTCAATCTTGGATGTCGACCAATAAAGTTAGAAGAATGGACTGGCCAGCACAATTCCCGGACCTAAATTCTATAGAACACTTATGGTAGAGAATTTCTAACATTATTTTAAAAAAGCCTACAAAAAAGTAGAATTAATCGAATCCCTAATTGATGTATGGTATCGCTTCATTACGAAGGAAGAATTACAAAAAATGGTGAATTCTATGCCAAAAAGGTGTGAAATAGTTACTAAAAACAAAGGATGACCTATTAAGTTTAAAGTTAATTAGTGTGTATTGTAAGAAACCTTTAGATGGAGACTACATTATTATATATGATGTACAATTTTTCTGTTTTTGAATAAATTTTATATATTGAATTGGACTATTGCTATTGTATAAGTACCTGTATTATATTTGCAATGGTGAAATGAAAAATATTTGAAAAAATGGGTTTAAACTACAAGTTATCTTATTTGTACAACTGATGCAGAACTTTTTCACACCAATGTAGGTTTTACTCTTTGAAACGTTAAATTTTGTCATAAAGTATGATAGTGTTTCCAATTCAGTATTTTTAGTAGAAAAAGTAATATATGTATAATGGATTTTTTAATATTATCAGGTAATTTTCCTGAAAATTTCGTTTTCCAGATGGTATTTTTCTAATATACTTAATGAATTTTCCGACTTAAGTAAGTGCATATAGATGGTGCAAACTTTAGTGTTATGTGAATGCTGTATAGCAAATCCATACACTATCATATGCTGTCAAAAATTTGTATAAAACTCTCTATCTTTGCTTTTTAAGAACAGCTTCGTTCGCCATTTTCAGGGTATTATGAACAGCTCGATAGTAACAAGGAAAATATTACGGCTGTGTTTTTATTTTTTGTTGATTATTAGTACAGGGTGGTTACTTTATCTTGGAACAGGTACATAGGCTACTCATATTACAGATGTTTGTATCTTAGTAAATTTAACATTGTTACAATAAATATAAATCAATGTAGTTACGTTGGATGTACCAAGAAAATACTATGAAACTATTTACTAATAAATAAGATGCAGTTTTCCAATAGAAGGAAGGAAAAGTGGTCTGATGAAGAATACGAACAAGCTAATCAAGAGAGAAATGCAGCATACAAAACATATATACGAAGAAGTACTCGAGAAGGGAGAGAACAATACGAAGAAAAGAAACGGAGGCAGCTAGGCTATGTAGACGAAAGAAAAGAAAATTCGAAAATGATCAAATACCGTAAATGGAAGACTTTAGAGAAAATGAAACCAGAAGGGCATACAAATACCTTAAACAACGGAGGGAACGTTTGAAGCCAAGAACAAGTCTATGTAGGAACGAAACTGGCCAGATCATATTAGTGATACAGAGAGCGTAAAAAATACACATGGAAAGCCTACTTACAACAGTTGCTAGGAACAGAAGCACAGGTAGAACAACAACCACGAGATGCAGAACTCGGTACGCCAATAAATGGTGAACAACAAGAATCACCAACAATAGAGGATGTAAGGGCAGCAATAGAGACCCCCAGAAAAATAGGTCCCCGGGAAAAGCCGCTATCCCAGCGGAAATGCTTAAAGCTGGAGGCAACGGTATATTAACAGCAGTACATACGCTAATCATGAATATATGGGAGAAGGAAGAAATGCCTAGTGAATAGAACAAAAGCATCATACGCCCAATCTATGAAAAAAGATATAAGTTGCAATGCAAAAATTACAGAGGCATCTCACTCCTGTGCACAACATATAAGGTCTTCACAAACAGAAAGAAACTGCAGCCGTTCACAGAACACATTATCGAAGAATACCAAGCTGGCTTTAGAGAAGGAAGATACAGAACAGACCAGTTATTCACACTAAAACAAATACCCAGTAAAGCCTGAGAATTCGACAAGATGTACATAAAATCTATATCAATTTCCGACAAGCGTATGACTCCATAATCCGAGAAATACTGTATACTATAATGAGGGAGCTCGAAATACCGGAAACATTAATAAGACTAACAATGAACTGACCGACCCTTTCACGATAAACCAGGGCCTGAAACAAGGCGCTGCACTCGCCCCTACACTATTCAATCTAGCTCTAGAATACGCAATAAGAAAGATGTCGGTGGGAAGATCCAACCTGTTATTCAATAAATCAATACAACTGGCAGCATACGCAGACGATATCAAGATCTATTTCAGCAGCCAAAGAAGCATAAGAAGTGGGGCTATACATCAATGTAGAAAAGACGTACATGTTAAAACAAACAAGATCGAATAGGCTAAAGCAGAACATAACAATAAGAGATGATAACATTGAAGTAGTAGAGCACTTCACATATCTAGTAGTTAACAGCACAGGGGATGGAAGTGAGGACAGAGAAATTCGAAGAAGTACAATGTTAGCTAACATAGCATATTTTGCCTTAGCGACAACATTTAGAGCAAGAGAGTATAGAGATACCAAGTTCGACTATATATGAGCGGTAAAACAATTATACGCCCCATTTTATGCTATGGAAACGAAACATGGACTCTCACGAAAAAACAACGGAAACGGTAAATGTTTTTGAAAGGAAAACCCTAAGACGAATATTAGGACCAGTGAAGGACAACGGGCAATAGCGGGTCAGACACAATCATGAAATATACCAATATTTAGAAGAACCCCCGTTGAAATCTTTATAAAACTACAAAGGCTGCAGTGCACGGGGCATGTAATAAGGATGGAAGCCACAAGAAACCCAAAAAGAGCTCTCAACAGAAATACTGATGGAAGGACCATGGAAGGGACGGCAAGATGAGTTCGACGAGGACGCAAAAAACATGTTAAACACCCGAAATTGGAGAACATACGCACTATATAGAAGACAGTGGAAGCAAAAGATGAAGGAGGCCAAGGCCCGCCTTGGGCTGTAGCACATAGGAGAGAGAGTTTTCTAATAGGTACATTTACAATATTTATGTCTTATAACTTAAACAAAATAAACACAGAGAAAACCAAAATAGCATAAAAATATGTTGACATAAATATACAAATAAATTAAATAGAAACAGAAAGAAACACAATTTAATGTCTTAATAAATGCTCAAACTGCCGTCCACCTTGCTGTTCAAGTAAGTCAATCTACCGCAGAAGAGAATTTATAACACGTGTAACCTCATTCAATAATTCTTTCACGTAAATCTTTAATTGTTTGCGCGTGTTTCGTAGACGTCATTTTGTACTTTACCCCACATAAAGAAATCTAAAAGAGTCAAGTCCGGACTATGTGGAGGCCAAGGAAAATTGTCCCTCTTGCAGTTAATCTGCTATGGAGAATTTCATCTTGGTAGTTTCATAGAATTCTATGAAAATGGACGGTGTTCCATCATTTTCTAACCACATACGCTGTCATAACTTAAAGAGGAATTTCATCTAAAAGTTGAGGCAAATGGTTTTCTAAAAATGTTAATACATGTCCCCATTTAAACTGCCCTTGCTACCGCGAAGGACACTCAACCATCCAACAATGTCACAGAATAGTCAACTACATTAAGGAAACCTTCGAAGGGAAAAAAAACTGTGTACCTCGGTATTTTTGGATATCCAACAAGCCTTTGTCAAGGTATGGCATTGCGGGTTGTTATATAAAATCAAAAGAAAGCTACCTCACCAAATTTTCCTCCAATTAAAATCCTATCTAACTCAAAGACTCTTCCAAGTCTAGTTTGAGGGTACACTATCAAACTACCATACCATCAGATCCGGTGTATCGCGGGGAAGTGTCCTGGATCTTTTCCTTTACTTTCTCTATACTGATGATATCCGAAGATAGAACCGTTCTTGCTACCTTCGGAGATGATACTGCAATAATATCAAGCGATACCAACGCGAATTGCGCTTTTGAAAAGCTCTAGGCACACCTCAATCATCTACAAAGCTGGTTCGATCGGTGGCAGATCAAAGTAAACAGCAATAAATCAGTTTAGGACTTTTAACCCGAAACACTCTACTTGTGCTCAAGTCACCATCTACAATCGGCCCATCCCAATAAATACTGAGGTGAAATACCTAGGACTTTACCTCCACCAAAGACTAACCTGGAAAGCTCATATAAAAACCAAAAGACAGCCGCTCAATCTAAAAACAAAAAGTATACACTGGCTAACTGGACGGAAATCCCAACCATGGAAAGCTAGCTGTTGCTATACAAAGTCGTGCTACCACCTGTATGGACCTACGGGATTGAACTGGGGGATGCAGTAAACCATCGAATACTAATGTCTTCCAATCGAAGACATTGCGTATGCTAACAAATGCACCTTGGTACGTCAGAAATAAAACCCTCCATCAAGAGTTATGCCGTCAAAGGTAGAAAGCGCGCCTCAAATCGTACCAACTAACTCATTACCGACCTCTACTCCCGTCAGCCTGTGGTTAGAAGATTAAATAGGCAATGTCCGGAAGACCTCATTGAGTGAATCATGGAGACCCGTCAGTAGATGGTGCCCTATTCGTATCAAATAACAACTATGTCATACCATTTACTTATTACTTTACTTTAAGAGTAGATTGTAAATTGGCAATTAAATTAATAATAAATAATAACAAAAACTGCTTTCAAAGAAGTGGGAACCAAGGATAAAGTTGTCAGCAATAAAACACCACACATTTACAGTAAAAATGCTTTGAAAGTGTAATTGCCAAATCCAATGTGGTTTATCTTGTGGATAGAAATGGCAATTGTGTATATTTAAACATCCATTGTTACTACACGTCGCTTCGTCAGAAAATAGAATATTTCTTAAAAACAGTGGATCAGTAGTAACTTCGTTTCTTAAAAATTGGCTGATATTCACTCGATGTGGGTAATCATCTTCAGTAAGGTGTTACACTAATGTGGCTTGGTAAGGATGAAACCGGTTTGCTTTTAAAATGGTAAATACTGAACTTTGGCTCAAGCCTACAGTTCTTGCAACTGCTCGCTTGCTTATGTGGGGATTACCAGTTACTTGTTCGATGACTGCCCCTTTAGCTTCTGCACTTGCGACATGTCATTGTCTTGCTTTTGTCTCGGAATACTGTTCATACTGCCGCAACTTTCTTACCAATCGCCTAAAGGCATTACGTGATGAAAGGGGTCTATCAGGATATCTTAGTGCATCTCGTCGTACTGCTAAGTCCGCCGCTCCTCTGTGTTCTCCCAAAATCATATCAGTTTTCTCGCTCTTAGAACACATTGAAACTGATTGTTATTACCACAAGAACAACAACTTAACAACAAATCAACAACTTTCTACAGAAGTTTGTTAAGTTTTGACAAAACAGTAGTTGATACGCGCTTGTCCAAATGACTCTCAATGTAAAAAATATTTTTTATAGGTTAAAAGAAAAGTTAACTATGCTTTTCACGCACGTGTGAGACGTGTAGCCTATCTATTACAAGATAAAATGATCACACTGTGTTTTCTTAGAGACAAGTTTGAAAATTGAGACAATTTTGAAATTACTGAACAAGGGCACTTAAAGGATTATGTCACCAGAGGCTTACGTCAATCTAAAATTGCTCATCAAACAACAAATATAACCTCCCAGGATATGAAAAAAAAAATTAATATAAGAAAAGCTATGCAATATGTTTCATGAAAAGAACTTAGCCATATTAAGAATTTTTAGGATTTTTTTGGTATATAATAAAGCCTAATGTCCTTAGAAATATAGGAATAACGAGTTTTGTTTCCAAAAGAAGTTGTTCGGAAGCCAGTTTCGCAATCACATCAGCTTCCTCATTGCCGTAGTTTCCGTCATGTCCTTTCACCCATATAAGGGAAATGACATTATCTTTGAAATATCGTCAGCGCTTCACGGTACTGCAGCACCACCCCTGGGGTAATTTTGTAACTACCCAGGGTTAGTAAATTTTGCCTAGTGGTATACTGTGACGTAGGTTTAGGTCATCAGAGGAGACTCCGCACCCGTTCCATGCCTTGTTTTAGATCTGTCAGTAAAAATGTCTAGATGTTGGCTCAGCATTGGCATAAACACGGAAGTGTCTATTGAAGGTATATTGTGGAGGGAGGTAGTCTACCATTGCGTCTAGAAGAGCGATCTTGACGACTGCCTCATCTAAAATGCGGGTATGTCTGCCTGCCCTGTCTGCAGATCCTTATGGCGCAACCTCAAAGTCGTCCTCACAGCTACTTGCTCCACAAAAAGGTAAAGTGGTGGAAGGCTTAAAATCACCTCTAAGGCGGCGGCGGGGATTGAGCGAATAGCACCTGTAGAATTAAAACAGGGAAGACGTTGCACGTTCCTAGTTTGGTTGCTGCCGTAAATTGTCTGACCCTGGGCCACCAAAAAGGTGCTCCATAACACAGCATAGGTCCAATCACGGCAGTATACAGCCACAAGGTAATTCTGGGAGAGGTCCCTAGGATTTACCTATAGCGCGGCGACACTACTAGAAGGCCATGCATGCTTTTTCAGATTAGTGAATGTTCCTCCCAATCCAGCTCCCAGGTATTTGGCATTATCTGAAAAGCTGAGAGAAGTGTCAAATGGTACAGGTGTAGGTATGAGTCCAAGCTTCCTTTTTTTCATGAAAGGTACCATTTCTGCTTCAAGGAGTTGACAGAGAGGAACAGATCACTACACCATTTTGCCGTTATTTGGAGAGCCGTCTGCATTAAGGTGCTGAGCGTGCCCTCAAATTTTCCTGTGATGAAAATGGCAACGTCATCTGCATATCCAATGGTATAGAACCCAGCATCATTGAGTGGGCTTAGAAGGCTGTCCACCATTGTATTTTACAACAGTGGAGACAGAACCCTGCCTTGTGGACAGCCTTTCGTCACTAAACCTCTAATAGAGCTGTCTTCTATATTCCATATTTTTGTATAAACTAAAGAGTCAGCAAGTTAAACTATTAATTTTTGAACAAGATTTCGCATATTGTGCAGGTATTTATAGCAGTTATTGCAGTAAGAAGTCAAACTATTGTCTTTGTTTAATAGAATAATAATAGCAGAGCACGCAGAAGCAGTCTAGCGTAAATTTTAAATGTTTTAAAGGCTTTTAAGTGTGCTGCTTCTTCTTTACTCATATTACCTTATGTTAAATTATTAAATTTAAATTGATGTCTAATGGAGATCTTTCAATTATATCTACAAAACAATCTCCTAATTTTAACTTGAATTAATTTAAAAGTTTACCTACTTGGGCATTATACAAAATTGGTGTAAAAGATAAACAAAAATCTCCCGAACTGAAAGTACATATAATTATACAAATTATAAGTACTTACTACGTGCTTCCTTGTAGATCGATTAAACAATTTACAATTTTAATCAAAACGCGGTAAGTTATAACTTCATAATAAGCTACAAAGCCCATAATGACTATACTTACACACTTATTATCAGTCACTGTTTTCCCTAAAATTGCTCAGCAATTTTTTGTTAAATCGTCCAGATCTATCAGCGTGGTTGCCCGTTAATCATGTCTTGTTGCTTTATACAGCCACCAAAGAAGCAGAAAGATCGTTATCATTATGCAAGCGCAAAACAGGAATGCGAATCAGTGATAAACATACAATAACGATATAATAACCGACGATTAAAGTTATTTTCATAATAGCGAGATCCTGTTGGGCATTTACATTGCTATCAAAGGATGCTTAGTATGTGTGACGGTGTTTCCACTTAATAACGTGTAGTTCGTTAAGCTTGCCTTGCCATTAGTCGAAATTATTAAAATATTTTAGTGAAACTTTATTAATTCGTTGTTGGACAGATATAAATTGTGTCTTACATAGTAGACGTAAAAAGTGGTTAGGTTATAGATTAAACTTTGCATTAGTACAGCTGAAGAAAACTTAACCCTTTTTTATTCGCAATATAGATTTGAAAAATTCATGAATGTAGCGATTCGTTCCCACGCAATGGCAAACATTTAACACGAATTAAATGTATAAAAAACTTCTGTATTTGCTGGGCAAACACAATGCTGATAACAAATACAAGTAGCAATGTAATAATCTCTGTGTGTATTTAGGCGGTAGCGAATGTAGTGTTAGTCCGACTGCCGCACGCACACAAGGGAGAGGGATGATAACAGCACATGAAATATAACCAGCAAGTGTATGTGATGTTTTTATGGTGTCAAATAAAATATATTGTCTGCGGAAGGAATATATTAATAAATAGACATAAATCAGCGCAATATAAAATTTATAAGTGCGGGCGCAGTCGCTGCGCCGTAAGAAGGGGATCCTGTTGGAAAATGTTTTTGAAATTAAAATTTTATACAAACCTGCAGAAAAGTAGAAAAATACTTTGCTAAATAGTTGAACAGGCACTTTTACAGTTGTAACAGATTGTTACACAATTTTTTAACTGTAAGGTATGTCCATCCGATTTTCCACAGCAGATGAAAAGCAGGGATCCAACAATATAATATAAGAATATTCCGAAGGTTTAAAATAAATTTTATAATTATATATTATAAATATCAAAACTCTAAAACGTATACTGTATTGTTACAAAGCTTCTATAATTTTTGAATCAGTATACTTTTCAAGAAGGTTCACAGACATTTTCTTATTTAATGTAGTTTGTTTCATGGTCTTAATTTAAGTTTGTAAGATTAGACCGACTAAATTTCCAGATTTAAACCTAACAATGTAGAATGCCTATTAAAAATAGTAGGATTAAAAATCAGTTTTCAAATAATTAGAGCCTTGTATAGAAATTATCACTTTAACAATTAACAATGCAGAACATTTTCATATTCTACATAATTCAAAACTAACATTAATTGAGCTCAGTGCTTGGATCTTGTAATGTTAAATATGTTTAATTATATTTTGCTATATTAATTTGGTTGTTTTTGGAAAATAATAGAGTGAAGCTTGGTATAGGAAATTT
>JABXWE010040431.1:0-11236 GCA_014611495.1 Limonius californicus | reverse complement strand
TGTCAAAGGAAAATGTTGTCAAAGGGATATGTTTTCAGAGGAAAATATGTATTGTTATATAAAAATGTTGTGTAAAGAAAATTTTAAAAAGAAACGTCAAACGAAAGTTTTATTCAAAGGAAAATGTCAAAGAAATGCGTCGTCAGAGAAATACGTTCTGAAATGAATATGTCGTTGAAGAGAAATGTTGTCAAACGAAAACTTTAAAAGAAAATGTCAAAGATTTCACACGAAAATTTTTTAGACTAATATGTTATCAAAAAAAAATAATGTTGCCAAAGGAAAATTCCGCCAAAGAAAAATATTGTAAGATAAAAATGTTTTCAAAGGAAGAAGATATTAAGACAAAATATTGTCTAAGAAAATTGTTGACGAAAGACTATATTTCCAAAGCAATGAAAAGCAATGAAAGTAAAGAAAATGTTGTCAAAAGAAAATGTCAAAACAAAATATCAGACGAAAATGTCAAACGAAAATGTCAAACGAAAATGTCAAACGAAAATGTCAACCGAAAATGTCAACCGAAAATGTTAACCATAAATGTCAACGGAAAATGCTTTCAAAGAAAAATGTTATCAAAGAAGAATATTGTCAAAGAAAAATTTCAACTCGATTTTTTTTTAGGAGAGTGTTATCACAGGTGGGTGTTGTCAAAGGAAAACTTTGAAAGAACAAGGTTGTCAAAAAAAATGTCAAATGAATTTTTTTAATGGTTAATTATATCATCGGGAGTAGTTGTCACAGGAAAAAGTTGTTAGAAGAAAATGCTGTCAAAGGAAAAACATTAAACTTTTCATTTTTTATGAGACTATAAATCCATTTTGTTTTTAGGACCGATGTACCTAAAAGTTAGAAAACATTTTTCATATTGACATATATAGGGTGTTTTTGTGCAAGATTTATCATTAATTTTAACTCTCTGCGTATGTATCGATATAAAGCATACTAAAGTCTGTAATAGTTCAAAAAAATAAATAAAAATCTGTGGGTATTATGAATAATAATGTGCATATTTAATAAGTAATATGAATTTTAATGCTGCCAAGAGACAATTACCTTTATATGGCTTATCCATGCTTGACATTTTAATGACCACACTGTATATAGTTAATTATTTCGTGTTTATTATTGGTATGAGTTATTAATTTGATAGTTGTAGTTAATATTTAATTAATAGTTAATTCAACGCTTGAAATGTGTACTAGGTGTCAATAAAAGGTTGGTAGCCCCTATTTTCTAAAAGTATGCAAAGAAACCATATTTGGTTCTAATATTAAAAAAATAACTATACCAGGGATCCCTTATTATTTTCAAAAAGATTTCATTAAGGCCAATGACAGAGCTTTACAGTAGTAAATAATATAAGCTGCCGAAGGTCTATATTCCGAAAATATTATGTTCTTAGTGTACCCAAAAATCAATAACATTAAAAAATATAAATTTAAAATGCAATTGTGGTAAACCATTCATCAAATATCAGGTCATTATAATAAATATGTCAAAGTTCACCTTAATATCTTACAATACATAACGAAACGGAATTAGCTCAATATTTATTCTTTATCTTACGTAACGATATTTTTTCTAACCCTGTGTCACAGTTAAAATGCTAGAAACGTAAAAATTAAGTAGGCTCCTAATCGCGGGAAGTGCAGACAGTTCCACCTCGGAGAACATTTTTACTAGGTAGAAATGCCGAATACTTCGTGATTTGGGAGGGCAAACAGCAGTTAAAATGACATATTTATTAATACCCAGTATATTATTTAACAGTCTCTTACTTTTCCCATCTTAAACTCATGCTGAAGAGGAATATAACTGAATATTTGCAGTGTAATGTTATATTTTCAACTACAACAGTTCAACAGGATGTGTGATTACGTTTTTTCACACGCATGAAAGTAGTACTGAGAACCTTCACGCTAATAAAAGTTCCTAAAACACAAAACAAAATAAACCATTGGTTCGTAGTATGTATGTGTCTTGTACGTATAAATTATAATAACAATTAGTAAGGCGATTTATTTTTAAACCAACGTTATCTTTAAAAACGGATCACGCGAATAGTTACGCCAACTGACAGAGAAAGGCGGGATAGTTGTTAAATTTTTGTTCTTTGGATTTTACGTGATTATCTTAATTAAGACAGACTTATTTAGAACCGCTATTAATAAAAAAACCACTAAAACAAGTCGGGTTCGTGTCAAACAAGCGACTGTGTTGAATGTTATAGTTGAAAGGCGTTTTGTAGTATAATATTTTGATCTTTGCAAAAGTATATATATGTAATCTGCCCTTCTGTTAGATTTTTTCTATCGCGGATAACCAAATCAAGTTAGTAGATATGTTGAAGACTGCTGAATGATGGAAGAAGCGGCAACATGGCAAGAGTTAGTCGAGCAATTTTATTGCAATCATTAACTGTTTTATCTCATTGACAAACAATTACAATTAAACCAATTTAAAAAATGGGAACTGAATTAGATCAAATTAAAGACCGTGAACTGCGTGGATTTCTGTATGAGAAGTTTCTATTTTAAAACGTATTTCTCAGTAAATTATTAGAAATATATTTCAAAATGTTTCATCATTTTGGCCTTTACGTTCGTTTATGGAAAAATAAGGGAAACCAACAACTAAAACAATCAAATAAGGTAAGTTAAATCGTACAATCTTGTATAATTAGCAATAATTAAACCTCCAGAATCTTATCAGCAAAAAAACTATATTAAAATGAGTAAGGAATACAGTATTTTATTGTGTTCCATGAGAAATATGTTAATATGCTCTATGGCTATTTATTTTTTGTCTTTCTATTTTGCTACTAAGACTACTCACCGATGTCACTGAGTGTCCCTACTACACATGTAAATGATTTTCTGCTTATCTATTGAAACGCCCAGTAACTAACTGATACAAGTGCTTGAAAATGTTATTTTCACCAGTCAATTTTGCAGTAGTAATAGTTGATAATTAAGTTTGGGTACCATACGTGTTAAAATGTTTATATTTTATTACCAAAGCTATATACCGAGTGTCCACTTTCATCCGTACACATAGCACAACGCGTCCAATTTTATGAACATACCTATTTTGCTTGGTATTTCCACTAAAAAAATGCTGTTATATTATGATGATGATACGGAGTGATTAAAAAATCGGTTGCCTAAAGAACAAAAGCTGCAACTCTTGCATTAGACGGTCATTACGTCATTATAGCGGCCCAAGTTATGAATGAATCAAAGACGTGCAAATTTTATTTCAGCGGTCCATATAAAAATAATTAACTACAACATGATAGATTACAAACGAAAACGCACTAGAATAAATACTTTACATTTAAAATATCTCTTGCGAGGTTAGTTGCGAATTTAAGTTGTTATTAATGGGAAGTGTCGGAAACGAATTAAAACGCTCGGGCAGTCTATTAGAATATCTAGGTATTTCATGTGGAGGGACGTTTCTCCACGCTTTAAAATACATAATGTGTGATCAAATGATAGAACTCGTTAGAGTTCTGTAGCAATAAACAAAACAAAAAATGTTGCAAGGCAATTGTCAGAGAAAAAAATAGTTGCCGCATGTTTTAAGCAAGTTTTTATCCAAAGTTTCAGATTTTAAATATTAAATTAATTATGGCATCGAACAACCGATGAAATTAACGTTCAGATTAATAAACAAAAATTTTTTTATGTGTATAATTAACAACTTATTTCATTAAAATTCTGGACATTAGAACTACCGACAATGAATGTTTCAGTCTCCATATCTTAAATCTGAAATCAAAATTGTATTGATAAATAAATTAGTAGAAATGTAAGTTGTGTGGTTTGTAAAATTGTGTAACTGATAACCAATCACGTAAATGATTATATTTTCGAGCCTTAGCACTAAAATGTTATTTTGGAATATGTAAGAAATCTACTATTTTATTATCATCCATAGGAAATATGTTAACGTTCGCCTATTTTGCTACTAAAACCAATCACCGCGCCATTGAGTGGCCCAACATTTACCACATACATTTATTTGTTATTGGTTAATGCCATTTTTTATTAAGTAAGGGCCAGTAATTGATAATTTATATAAATTAATTAAGGTTGGTGGCCACATGTACTAAAATTGCGATATTTTGTGTGGGTGTCCATTTTTACTCACAACACGTGCAATTTTATGAACCTACGTTATTTTACTTGGTATTCATTCTAAAAATGCGGTTGTTTATCAGATTTAAAAGTGAGTGATTTAAAATTGGTGTGCGCGTCACACATTCGGAAAAATAATTAATCATGATTTAAAACGTCTTTCGCGAGGTTAGTTGCTCATTCAGTGTTGTTTGGTGGAAATGAGTTGAAATGTTGAAGCATTTTAATCCGAATATCTACGTATTTCGTATGGAATGGCGTTTTTCCACTCTCCGGAATATGCTGGGTGATCAAATGATAGAGTTTAAATTCGGAAGTAAGTTGTTGAAATAAACAAAACAGAAAAATTCTAAAATCCAGTTGCCAGAAAAAAATCATTGTCGAATGCTTTTTACCCAAAGCTTTAAGTTTTAAATATTAAATTAATTGTATTGTGAAGAAATTAAAATCAAAGGTCAATAATTGTATAATTCGTGTTACGTTTATATAATTAACAATTTATTTAATTTATATTATGTGCATCAGAGCTATTGACAATGAAGTTTTCGGCACCCATTTCTTAAATCTTTAATCCAAATTGTATTAATAAACAAATCATCCAGTTGTATACTTTGTAAATTTGCGTAACTGCTAACTAATCACGTAAATGTTTATGGCTTTCGATCTGGAAATCCATAGCAGTCAAATATTATTTTCTAACACGTAAGAAATCTACTATTTTACTATCTTCCATGGGAAATACTTTAATGTATTCTTGATATATTTATTTTAGGTCTGCCTAGTTTGCTACTAAGATAGATCACCATTCTCCGGTTAACTATTACAACGCACAGTAACTAACTGATACCGGTCTTCATGGTGTTTGAAAATTTAACGTTTACTGGTTACTGGTTGATAAGTAGTATAAATTCATTAACGTTAGGGGCCACATGTATTACAACTGATATATTTTACTATTTAAACTATATACCGGGTGTTCACTTCTAGGCACATACATAGAAAAGCGCATCTAATTTTGTGAGAACACGTTTATTTGCTTGGTATTTTTGTTCAAAGAAATGCTGTTATATTATTAGATAATACTGAGTGATTAAAAAATTGCGATCGTCCAAAAAACAAAACCAGCATGTCAATGCAATTTATATTCCAAAGGCGACCTTATTAATTTCTATTTCAAGCTCCGCATACCAATTGTTAACTCTATCAGAATAAATTACTAACAAAAATGCACTAAAATAAGTGATTTACAGTAATTTAATATGTCTGTTGTGAGATTAGTTTCGAATTGTTGTTAATGAAAAGCATCGGAAATGAAGTGAAACGCTTAGGCATTCTATTAGAATATCTAGGTATTTATTATGGAGTGCCGCTTCCTATCCTTGCAATAATATACTGGATGATCAAATGATAGAACATAAATTCAGTAGTATGTTGAAATAAGCAAAACAGAAAAAGGTTGTCGAATGGTTAGACAAGTTTTTACCCGAACTTTCAGTTTTTAATATTAAATTACTTGCAATATCGAAACCAACCGATGAAATTGATATTTAAAATCAATACTCATACAATTCTCTTCAGATTTACATAATTAACAAGTTACATAATGAATTTTTGAGCCATCCCTTAAATATTAAATCGGAATTGTATTAATAAATAAGTCATCCTGGTCGAGATGCAAGTGGTATACGTTGCAAGTTTGCGTAACTGCTGATTAATCACGTAAATGTATATTGCTTTCCAGCATTGCTACCACACATGTAAATCGTTCTGTAATACTAAAACGCCTAGTAACTGTGTTCATGATGCTTGAACATTTTATTTTTGTTGGTTAATGACATTTTGTTATTAAATATAAATATTTACTACCATATTTATTGAAATTGCTATATTTTTTACTTAAACTATATACCGGGTGAACCGGGAACATACGTTTATTTGCTTGGTAGTTCTTCTAATAAATGCTGTTGTATTATCAGATAATACAGTAAGATTAAAAAATGGCGGTAGCTTAAGAACAAACCCTGCATGTCTGTATCTGCTCTAAATATGAATTAATCAGAGAAGTAGGTACAATTTACATTTTGAAGGAGATCCTATTGAATTCCGATGTCAAGGCCCGATTTTAAAATTATTAACTGGTTGGAGGATCAGAACAAATTATAGGTGTACAAAAATGCACTAGATAAATAATTTACGCAGATTTCAAATGTCTAATGCAAGGTTAGATGCGAATTTAAGTTGTCTACTATTTCGTATGGAGCGCCGTTTCGCCACTCTTTCAGTAATATACTGGGTGAGCAAATGGTAGAATTTAAACTCGAAGTATGTTGTTTAAATTAACAAAGCAGAAAAGTATTGAAATGCAGTTGTCAGAGAAATTATGTTTATGCTTTATGTTTTAAATGACAAATTTAACAAGACAGTTTACTCATTAGAATGATGCGCATCGAAGATACTGATAATGAAGTTACCCCCATATGGTTAATTAAAATTGAAATTGTATTAATAACTGTAAGTTGTGTGTTTTGTAAATTTGTGTAACTGCTAACTAATAACGTAAATGTTTATTGTTTTTGAGCAGGGTTTTGTCCCAGCAGTGGAATTTCGAAAGTTGTTTGCAGAATGTTAGATCGCAGCAGATTGCCTTCTAGTAGAGCAAATGTACAATGTGCAAGCGAATTTTCTTATTTCTATTTTTCAGTTTCCTGTGTCTATTACGTTGACATTTTGTTTTTAAAAAAGCTTCAAACAAATACTAATTTGATTTCGCAATTAGTTTCAATTCTTAATATATAAATGTATACAAGAATCCGCATAATTTTGCTGCTGGGGCTTAAGATCAACATCAAGAAAGAGCTCCTAACATCTGGAGAATGATGAAAAAGTCTACTATTTAAAAAGTGTAACAGTACAAATAATTAATCCCCGTTATGGCTTAACATTTCCAAATTACATATAATTTTAAATATAATAAATTATAACCTATAATCGTTGATTGAGAAGTTTAAGCTTCTCAATCAACGCTATAATTCTTTGTAGAAGGTAGAACTAAAAAGCGTATCTCTGTTGAAAAGTATCCAGGGAACGCATTCCAACATTTACATGCCATAAACAAATTAAATTATTAAAGAACGACAAAAATATTCAACTACAACTCATAAAACTTAAAAGTTTGTAGGCTTAGATAACATTTAACTTAATAAGAGGCAAATATTAAATTAATCAGAAGATATGGATCAAACTCGGGCGTCCAATTTGCATAACATGTTATTTTTGGGAAAAGCAGGTGGATGAGAATGTTCTACCTCGGGGTTCCATAGCGCAGATAGTCGTAGTTGCTAAAAAAAGGACTGCAAAATCCTCAACAATTTATCTCGATAGTAGCCTAAAAAATTAGACCAAAATAGCTAATTTTTCCCATTAATTTTGGATGCAGGTGAGTCCAGCTAGATGGTTCAGGTTTCAGCAGCGGCGGCTCGTTATTTTCTCCGAACTCGCATTTTCCTCCTGTTTTAACCATTGAAAATGTAAATATGCCGGCAAATTGCTTAAAATATTCGCGGCGCGTTTAGACGTCGGACTGAGATTTCAGCTGGGGCCGTGTAGGTATGTAAACACGGCCACCTAGATCTGAAATGCTAATTGAGACATTTGTCCGGCAGAAGGATTGAAAGGATGCGAAGTACACGAACAAGCCCATTTTAAATCAGTTGTGCAAACATGGAAACAATCTGACCCCGTGTTTGTTTAATCCGACCGCGAGTAATGAGCTACTCTTGGAATATTAAAGATTTTCGGCAGTTTTCCTGCTAATGAGACGTTTCGTTTCGTGGGGAGATGAGTTTGTGCTTTCCAACTTCCAAGCAGATCTGGTTTTGATAAACATGTACCGTTTCATAGCGTTTGGACATTTGAGAATGAAAATAGAATTAGAAATCTGTGAAATGAATACAATAAGAAAAATAGAAGGGTTACCAAACTAGATAAAATAAGAAGTATAGAAATTGGAAGAAGATTGAAAATAAAGGGAATAGTAACAAAAATACCAACACAATATCTAAGATGGATCTAAAGAGAATGGATAAAAAATGGATATGTGAAAATGGGAGATGAAAGTAGAGGGTAAACAAGGAAATGGAAGATCGAGTGTCACATGGAAATTCATAAACGAAGGCCTCAACTGGACTGAGGAAAAAGTAAAATGGATAGAAATCATTACCTTGACACCTATAGTAGGAGAGGTTTCGAGATAAGTAAGTAATACGGAATTTGAACTGAGTCTCCATAAATGGTAGTAAGAACACAGGTGGCTATGGAAATAGAGTGGATTAGAAATTAGGGTGGCTTAGAGTTAAAATTGTTAGGTGTTTCTGGATTGCTGACCAATTTATCGTTTTAAGTAGCAGCTAATATTTAAATTTTTACTTATAGAATCACAAGTGCTTAACGTTATTTTTGATGGTAGTATATCTAAAGTAGATTGCACTTGATTAAATGAAATTAAAAAATATTTTCTAAAAGTAATGTCTGTTAAATGGCATCAGCATAATGTCAAAGGTTATTGTTCCGTGTAAAACTTCCTTTACAGTGTGAAAGTTAACTTAAAATGGAGAAGATTAACATAGAGATTATTATAATTTAGACTTGCTTGAGAAGGCGGTACTATGTTCACTTTGAATCGTGATGTGCCTTTAAATATGTGTAGGTACCTATTATATTTATGTAGAAAACTGACATAAAAATATAACTTCACATTAAGATTTTTCTATCAATAAATGGGTTTCCAATTATATAAAAAATAACCTAAACAAGCAAACATATAAATAACAGAATTAAATCTGCACTCAAATAAATACATTTATATATAAAATGGCATTGATGTAATGTCGAACTATATTGTTCCGTGTAAAACCTGCTTTAAAACTTTAACTCAGAATTGAGCTACAATAGAGCTCCTCCTGGTATTGATGTCGTAAATTCAGAGTACACTGATTGTTATAGTTTAGACGTGTTTCGGAAGGCGGTGCTGTGTTCGCTTTGAATAGTGATGTGCTTTAAATATGTGTATTATTTTTATGTAGCAAATTTACATAAAAATATAACTTCACATAAAGAGCTTTTCATGGAAGAAATGGGTTGCCAAATTATACCTATACAAAATTAACCTAAACAAACAAACATATGAATAATGGAATTAATTCTGCACTCAAAATAATATATTTGTGTGTAAAATGGCATTATTATAATGTCAAACTTTATAGTTCCGTGTAAAACCTTCTTTAAACCGTAAGCTAAAGTTGAGCTACAATGAAGCTTCTTCGGGTATTGATTGCTAAAATTTATATTGATTGTTAAAATGTTCAGAAGGCAGTACTGTGTTCGCTTTGAATAGTGATGAGCCTTTAAATATTTATACTTATTAGTTTTATGCTTGAAATTTACATAAAAATATAGCTCCACATAAAGAATTTATCGTGGAGGAAATGGGTTGCCAAATTAAAAAGTTAACCTAAACAAACAAACATATACATAATAGAGTTAATTCTGCGTCACAATAATATATTTGTGTGTAAAATGGCATTAATGTAATGTCAAACCTTATTGTTCCGTGTAAAACCTCCTTTAGAACTTAACTTAAAATTGAGCTAAAATAAAGCTTCTTTTGGTATTGATTTCTAAAACGTACATTGATTGTTAAAATGTTCAGAAGGCGGTACTGTGTTTATATAGTGATGTGCCTTTACATATGTATATCATTTTTATGCTGAAAGTTTACATAAAAATATAACTTCACACAGGTATAGATTTTTCCATAGAAGAAATGGGTTGCCAAATTATATAAAAAATTAACCTAAACAAGCTAACATATAAATAATCGAAATAATTCTGCGTCAAAATAATATATTTGTGTGTAAAATGGCATGAATATAATGTTCCGTGTAAAATCTCCTTTAAAACTTGACTTAAAAATGAGCTAAAATAAAGCGCCTTCGGGTATTGATTTCTAAAATTTACGTTGATGATTTAAATGTCCAGAAGGCGGTATTGTGTTCTTTTTGAATAGTGATGTGCCTTTAAATATGTGTATTATTTTATGCCGAAAATTAACATAAAAATATAACTTCACCTAAAGATTTTTTCACAGAGCAAATGGGTTTACAGATTATATAAAAAATTATCCTAGACATATAAATAATAGAATTAAATCTACACTCAAAGTAATATATTTGTGTGTAAAATGGCATTATTATAATGTCAAACCTTTAACTGTTCCATGTAAAACTCCTTTAAAAACCTAACTTAAAATGTCAGCTAATATAAACTTCTTGGCTATTGATTTGCTAAAATTTACTATTAAATTGACTGTTAAAATGTTCCAGAAGGTGGTGTGTGTTCGCTTTAAATGTGACGTACCTTTTAATTTATATTTATTTTTATGCCAAAATTGTCATAAAAGTTCAAACTCTCATAAAGATATTGCCATCGAAGAAATGAGTCTTCAAATTAGACAAACAATTAAACCAAACAGACAAATATATAAATGAAACAAAAAATATTAATCCTCAAGGTAGTATATTTGTGTGTAAAATGATATTAATGTGTCAAGCATTATATCATATATCATACATCACATTATTCTGTGTAAAACTTCCTTTAGAGTGAATATTGAGAAGATCAAAATAAAGTCTCTTAGGCGATTGATTTCTAAAATCACTGATTGTTATATTATTTTTATGCAAAAATTGTCATAAAAGTATAAGTTCACAAAGATATTCGATATCCATCGAAGAAACGTGCTTCAGATTAGATAAAAAATTAATCTAAACAAACAAACATGTAAATAAAAGAAAAAAAATACTATATACTAAAAATAATATACTTGTGTGTAAAAAGGCATTAATATAATAACAAACGTTCTTGTTCCGTGTAAAACTTGCTTTAAAATATTCTTGTTCCGTGTAAACCTTGCTTAAAATTGATTTAAAATTGAAAAGATCAAAACAGAGCTTCTCCGGGGATTGATTTCTAAAATTTAAAATACGCTGGTTATTATAATTTAGCCATTTAAACAAGTTCATATAATATACCCT
>JABXWE010040430.1:0-15247 GCA_014611495.1 Limonius californicus | reverse complement strand
TTTAGAAAAGATTTGCAACGACAAATTTGGCAGTATCATCTGAAGAATGAACATTTTACTCTCGACAAACTCTTGGCTGACTCTCGCGAAAACTTGGAATACAAAGGGGGCAGGACTACTTTATTCAAAATTATTAAATCAATGGCGTGGAATATGCTCTGTATACATACGATTGAGTTCAGAATTCTCGTATAAAAAGAACAGCAATATGTATTTGGTAGGTGTTACGACAACATTTAAATTATAGTTATTATTTTATTTATAATGAAATCATTATTATATCTAAGTATTATAAACCAATATTGAACAGCAATAGGCGGACGTTAAATGAACAAACAAGCTCCACTGGCAACATTGCCTGCTTTCAAAAAACATAACCTCCATCAAGAAAAACTAACATAACCCAACTTAATTAATTGACAAATTTCAATGATACCACGCTTTCCCCCAGATTTCCATAGCCTGTTGGATGGCAAATCAATCGTGAATAGATTATATGTATGAACATCATAACCTAACTTCAAAATTTTACTGTACTTTTAAGGGTTATGATTTATAAAATGAAAAAATTGGCAAGAACAATAAAATACATTTACATATAAATCGTAAAATTTATTAGATTTTCACAAAAAATTATTAAAGCAATAGATTTTTACTGGATCTCTGCATAATCTATCACAATAGATATATAAATAATTTTAAAGCTTCTTGATATAGTATATTTGTTTTTGAAGAAATACTATTAATTCTACAATTCATAGTGATCACCTTCCCTTTGGCAAATATTTTCTTCATATACTGAATTTAGTAAAAATTCTAAGGCAATCACATTTATATCAAATTTACCTGATAAAATCATCTTTGTACCGACAGGAAATATTATAAAAGGTATCAGAATTGAATGTTGTAAAATAAGGTGCCTACTTAATTTTGTAAGAACCAAAATACTAACAGCTAAACCCGCCAGCCTCGGTGGTCTAGTGGTTAGCGCATTTGCCTTTAGATCCGAGGGACGCGGGTTCAAACCTGGCTGAGGTCGGCGAGATTTTTCTAGCGGGGAAAAATCTGAAAATGCGCCTTCTGTCGGATAAGAAGTAAAGCCGTAGGTCCCATGCCACTGCGATGTGTGACACGTTAAAAATCACTACTACAGTTGGAATTATCGCTCTTTCAAAGCAACAACTAAACCCGTGGACTATACAAAAGCCTTGTTTGGTAACTAAAAATATTTTCAAAAACAGTGTAACTTATTTCATTCAGCTGGTTGCCATATATTTATTAGTTTTTATTATTATATTTATGAACAGCAAATCTCGTACCTTTGTGTAGCTTTATTTATAATTTGAATGAACACTCGACACTTTAAATTTATTTATTATTAATATTACTGACTTTTAAAGAATCGAACAACATTTTTATTGAACCTCTTAGTTTAAACTAAATTTCTAATATAACATGGAGTGTCCAATTAAGATGGTGGGATTAAAACGCAGATAAAGGCTGTCAAGTTTAGAGCTGAGAGTTAATTACGTAACTAAACCCTAAGCCCTTGGAAAATAAATCTTTTTTATTGGCGTTTGTGGTTATTGTTATTTATGTTACAAATTTTATTTTGTATTAATTATTTATTGAAGGCAGTGCAAGAGTACTAAATACGCATGAGCCACCTCTGGTTTTATTCTTTATGCCAGTTACTATCATGTATAATATGCAAGCTTCAGCGTTTCATTAACACTATCACTACAATACACATAAGATTTTGTTTACATGGTAACTAGTACAAGCTGCAGAAAATGAGAGACAATAATAAAGTAAGCTAATCCTTTACTGTGGATGATATTTGGAAATGACTAAAATGGCACTTTGTAGGAACCTAACCTACCTGCTTTCTGGGTTTTAACTGCCCCTTCCATTCTCTCAACTCTTTAGCAAATGCTTCCTCTCGTTGTTTTAATTTAAGAGTTTCATGCTCCATAAGCATTTTGCGCTTTTCATTTTGCAACTGTTCAAGTTCTTTAATGGTGGCATCGCTCATGGCCCTCAATTCTTCTAACTGGCGTTGATGTTTCAACTCAAAACGTTGCTGTTCAGCTTGGTATCGCTTTTTCTCATTTTCTTGGAACTAAAACATCCACAATAGAATTTACACAAGCATTTCTACTAAAAGTAATTCTTACCTCTTTAAATTTATTTTTGTCGGATTCAGGATCCGTAGTGCCCGAAACAGATATTCGCATAGATTCCCTGAACATCATCTCTCTAGCCTTCATTTCGGCTCGAATCCTCTTTGGCAATGACCGCTTCTCGACAGCTTGCTTCTTCAAAAGCTCTTCTTCTTTGCGACCGGCTCGTCGTTTTACCTGCTCCATCTCTTTATCATGTCTAATCAGCATTTGGTGTCGTTGTAAGAAAAATATATCCTTCAATTGTCTCTTCACCAATTGATGTTTTTCGTGAATCTGCTTTTCCTCAATTTCCCAAAGGGCAGCCTCTCGTGTTCGTGTCAACTGCTGTTTCTGTTGCAAGAACTGTCTCTCCATTAGTGCTATTTTTTCTCTGTGAGAATCACTGAGACGGCGCAAGGAGCTCTCATGATTCTCATTGAGTTTCTCTAAGAATGCCTTCTCACGCTCTAAATGTTCAACATCCAATTTCTCTTTGCGAATCTTAAATTCATTCTTTCTATGATCTTTTGGAAGGCGTTCAATTTCAGCTTTCAGTAGCCGCAATTCTTGCTTCAAGCCTTCACGGAACTGTTTCAACTCTCGCTCCTGGTCACCCCGGATTCTCTTGGACAGAGCTCGTAAATCCGCATCTTGTTGGGCCTCAGCTTTTTCTATTTGTAGCCTCTGCTGGCGACTCAACATTTCAAGGTCGCTTTCATAGGTACGTTCAAGACTCAATCTTTCTTGCTCAAACCGTTTTTCTTGTTGTTCTGTTGCAAGATTCTCCTTAAGATACAAATCCTGGAACTGTTTCTGCTCTTGTTTTTGGAGATATTTCAATTCTCTTAACTCTTGTTTCCTGAAGATGTGAGGATCCAAAGTATTGGTGTTATCTTCATCTCCATAAATGACCTTGCTGGTAGTTGTAGTGATTACAACACCATCTATAACAAACTTTCTTGTACGCTTACGAGTCTTCCTGTTCATATTACTAATATGTATTTCATCCTTTGTTCTAGTTGGAGGTGATTTCTTCCTCAAAATTACTACATCTTCTTCATTTTCACCGGACTCTGAGCAACGCTCGCTTCTATGTCCCTTGCCGCTGCTTCCACGACTGTCATGACTAGCTAAAGAAATACTTTCGGCATCTGAATGTTCAATACTCTTACTAATGCCCGATGGAGGACGCCTGTGTGAATCATTGCTGCGTACGGAGCCACTTTCGCTATGTGATCGTGAATCCGAAATAGCAGATTCATAACTATCTGGATACATTTTACCTGTTAACAAAAACATAATAAATAACACATTATGATAAAACACAAAAAAATTTGTAGTTTGCTGAAATCCTTGTATTTCCAAAATTTTATTTAAGTTCATCATATTTTCATGATCAGTGGCAACTGATAAGCAAAAATTCAATTTTTTACTAGCAGCACATTAATCACATAAGTCAAGAAATACAACTATAGAAAATTTGTAAAGAGGCATGATTGATACTCCAATTCTAGAGAACCACATCTGAAAGTTTTAACTAATCTGAATTTCTACCAACAATGAAGGACCCTTTGACATTTTCAACAATTACATACCATAAACGTTTTTATGAAAATTATTTGACAATTAAATATATTAGGACATTGAAGTATTACGCTCTAAGTCATTTTTAAAACAAGATACTAAAGTAACTAAGTCAGTCTTACTTTCTTACACATTCACAGATAATGTCTTAAGCAGTTACCACAGTGTGTGACATCGTTACATTTCAATATATGTTCTGTTTCTAAAACGGACCAGATACTATAACTTTTTATTTTTTGTTTAACTTCCAATTAACCATGTGTATTGTTAAATGGTTTTTTAATATGTTCAAACAGGTTCCCGTTGTCTTTACTGTTTGTTTCTATTGTTTGTATAAGTTCATTAATCCATCGTTCTTTTTTTCTTTTGAAGTGCTTGCTTGGTTCTAGTCTTTCTTCTTTCGATTCTGCTAGTTCTTGAGGTATACCAGTTTGAACATATTAAGAAAAAACGTAGAAGTAAGAAAGCTACAGTTAAAATAGCCAACAAAAAATGAGTGCAATTTAACGAATTATACTAGGGAAATGAAGAAGAAACTAGTGATAACAGTGACAATGATGAAGACCTATCAACATATGAAGAATATAATTATGGAAATAATTAAGCTTTTAAAACAAAACAAAATAGCAGGGCCCGATGAAATTAATAATGAACTTATTAAAACTGGAAGTGATAAACTGCAAATGAAGATATATAACCTAATTATAAAAATTTGGAAAGAAAAAACCATGCCAAAATAATGGAAACACGGACTATTGTTGCCATTATTCAAGAAAGGAGACCCTACAAATTGCAGCAATTACAGAGGGAAAATGCTCTTGAATGCGGCTTACAAGATACTAACCTCAATTATCAGACAACGAATAGAGAAATACACAGAAAGAGATCTACGTGAACATCAACAAGGGTTTAGGCAAGGAAGATCAACTGTAGACACAAAACATATCATGACCCAGATAATAGAGAAATGCTATAAGCACGAGATAGTAATATATATACGGTTCATACATTTCAAGCAGGTGTTTGATACCATAAACAGATACAAATTAAGAGAAGAAATAAAAGAAATGAAAACACCACCAAAGCTAATAAGACTATCAAGAAAGACCATGGAGGGTTCGTGTGCAAGAGTTTCGACAAACAACGAAACAACAAATGAGTTTAACATAGAACGGGGGTGAGGTAAGGAGACGCTCTGTCAGCAACACTTTTTAATATCGCACTGGAGGGTATGATCAAGACAGCAGGAATACGAAGGAATATTACACAAAGTTCAACACAACTTATAGCATATGCAGATGACATAGCTCTAGTGGCCAGAACCAGAAAGAATCTCGAAGAAACAGTAATACTATCGACAAAAAAGCTAAAAGCAGAGGACTGGAAATAAATCAAAACAATACCAAATATATGATATGTTCCAGAAGAGAAACATCTAATATAAATCAAATCAAGTACCTAGGTGTAATTTTGAATGGGAAAAATGAGAGAAGTGCTGAAATTACAGAACAAACACAAGCAGGGAACAGGGCATACTGGAAGTACCAAAGGTTCTTGAAGGACAGATCCATTAGCAAAAAAACTAAAATCGGAATATACAAGGCTGGAATTAAACCGGTCAGCATCTACGCTGCGAAAACAATGGGTGAAAATGCTAGAGTGAAAAATACTACGGACAATTACAGGTCCAAAAGTAACTGCAGAAGGTGATCACAGAAGACTAATGAATCACGAAATAAGTCATATAATGAAAGGAGAAGTTATTACCAAATTCATAAAAGCGCAAAGAATAAGATGGTTCGGACACATACAAAGAGAACCAGAACCAGATGCAATAATAAAGAAGATAAAAGACTGGAAACCATTGCAAAACAGACTAAGAAGAAGGCCGAAGATAAGATGGGAAGATCAAGTATATGGAGATAACAGCAAATTTGAAATTACCAATTGGAAAAACAAAATTAATAATTGAAAAGAATGGAACAAAATAACACAAGAACTGATGAGACACAAGCACCTATAACAAAAGGAAAGCACCAGGATCAATGCGGAATGATTTTCTGCAAAAACCGAATCAATGAGCTCCACAAGAGTGGTTTCTATTCCGAATGAAATGTATAGATTGATATTATTATTTATTGTTAAATGATACAGTAGTTTTTAACTAATTTCTTTCTAGTAGTTTTTTGGTTTTCAGAACTGCAAGCTATAATTTTTTTTCAGTTGTATAAGGAATTTTATTTGTTTCTCACCTGTCTAAACATTTAATAACATTCCATAAGAAAATGTTTGGAATAAAATGCATACTTAAAGCAGTAGGTTATTGAATGGAAAACAGCATCAGTTGTTGCAGGCACTAAAAAGATTATATTTTACCAAAAACTCTCTACTTTTATAATAGGAGTCTTATACTAGATAGTCTTGCAGCAACTTTTGTAATAGGGAATGTGTACTGTATTTCTCTATAACTTAATATTTAGATAAATTTGATTTGACAGAAAAATGTATTAATACCAAATTACTGCTACTAACTAAAATCTTGGGCACAAGTTTTAAAACATCTTGTAGTAGGTGTCAATGAGATCAGGATCATGCTTTTTTTTCAAATTCAATTTGGAAAATATTTGCATAAAATTTCATTATTTGATTATATTAGACAATTTTGTATTAGTTCTAATTTCACAAAGATGACCATAACTTTTTTTTTAAATGCAGCTTCATGTACAGGGTGAATAAAAGGTAAGGAACATCAATGCTGCAGCCTTAAATAATAACATTACGAAAAAAAGTTTCTAACAAAAGTTTCCTACAAGTTATTTGGCACAATTTGGCGTTTTTCATTTTTTTTTTCGATTGTCATATGTTTTAGCTATGACGTCATCGGCATTTTTTTTAAAGATAACCTATACTTTTTATGGCATGACCAGTTAGTGCTTTTTATTCTCTATACAGCCATGTAAAAATATCATACATTTGCATATTAAAAATTTCAAGAACAATCACGATAAACATTTATTTTTGTCACTGGCAACATTTTTCACCAGGTACACTTATTGCAAGATAAACCAAAGACAATAGTAGCCCACTGTTGGAAAATGTTTAAAATTGAACAAATGCAAATCCGTAATGTCAATTCGGTGACAGTTAGCATTAATAAGTGATTAAAATTTAGTCTGAGTCCTGTGTTAAATACGAATTTCTAAGCATGGTACGTTTAACAGAAACCGAAAGTATCGAAATTTTGATGAGAATCGGGTACGGTGATAAAAAGAGTACTCACAACGATGTGTGCGCTTTATTTAATACTGTACATCCAAGTCGTGAACCTGTCCATTGTAACCAAAATTAAGAGAAAATTTAGAGAAATGGGCCACGTCAAAGATTTGGATAAAATTGGCCTTCTAAAAATAGCAACAGACGTTAAAATGTTGGACATTGTGCTTACAGTTTCCGAAAATCCTCACACTTCAACTCGACAATTAGCCCTGGATAATAATGTTAATCAAGGAACTCTACTGAATATTTTACATACAGAAAAATTTCATCCCATATAAGGTTAAACTTGTTCAAGAATTATCAGATGATTTTGATAGGAGAATTCAGTTTTGTGAAGAAATGATGAACAGGTGCCATAACGACCCACAGTTTGTGAATTCTATTATCTTCTCCGACGAAGCCACAATTTCTTTAATTGGGCTGTAAATCGGCACAATTCCCGTTATTGGTCGCGACATAACCCAGACTGGATGGAAGAATTACAAACACAGTATCCACAAAAAGTAAACGTGTGGGCGGGAATTATAGGAGACAGAATTCTTGGTCCTTTTTTCTTTGATGGCACATTAAATGCTGATCAGTATTTGAATTTTTTGAGGTTTGTACTTGTTTCCGCGTTAGCTGTTTTATTTCTAAATGCAGAAAATCCGGACACGCCGAATGATAGAATTTGGTTGCAACAAGATGATACTCCACCTCATTATGGCATTCATGTACGTCAATATTTAGATGGAATTTTTACAAATAGGTGGATAGGAAGAAGAGGACATATTGAGTGACCAGCGCGATCTCTGGATCTAAACCCGCTTGACTTCTTTTTATGGGGCCATCTTAAAAGTACAGTGTATACAAATAGACCAGACAATTTGGAAAATCTAAAAATTCGTATCCGCGAGCATATACAAGCAATATCACCTGGTACAGTTCAAAATGCAGTTCGAGGATTTTCTGACCGTACTGCTCACTGTCAGACAGTGAATGGCGAACAGTTTGAATATTTACTTTTTTAAGTTGATGTTAAATATGATTTGAAACTATTTTACTAATTTGTGGACCTGCTATTGTGTTTTGTTTATCTTGCAATAAGTGTACCTAATGAAAAATGTTGCCAGTGACAAAAATAAATGTTTATCGTGATTGTTCTTGAAATCTTTATTATGCAAAAGTATGATATTTTTACATGGCTGTATAGAGAATAAAAAGCACTAACTGGTCATGCGATAAAAAGTATAGGTTACCTTTATCTAATAAAAAATATTTTCATTACATCATACCTGACTGTAAACTGTAGAAGAACGCTTGTAATATGTTACAGTACTATAAATAAAAATTATCAAAAAAAAGAACAATTGAAATTAGTCATTTTCTGCTAAACAGAAGCGATACCAAATATAATATCATTAAATAATTGAATTCGACACATATGTTACCCATGCCAACTTCATTTGTTTATTTGAATACATAAAAATAAAAAAAGGATAGTGCTTGCTTTGAAAGAGCGAGATCGAGGACGCGGTTTTCCAAGCATCTCTATGCACTTAGGCCACATTTGGCCCATTGTACACCCTAACTAAGAATTTTGCCTATCTGGGGTAATTCCAACCTCAGTAGTGATTTTTAACGTGTCACACATCGTAGTGGCACGGGACCTACGGCTTTACTTCTTATCCGACAGAAGGCGCATATTCAGATTTTTCCCCGGTAGAAAAATCTCGCCGACCTCAGCCAGGTTTGAACCCGCGTCCCTCGGATCTAAAGGCAAACGCGCTAACCACTAGACCACCGAGGCCGGCTAAAAAAGGATAGTTCTGTCCTTGTTGATACTTGGTAAAATAGAATAATCCAGGGATCATAGTGATACTGTATCAATAATCCCAAGTCAGTTTATAAATTCATATTTTGAAAGATATGTTGTAATTTAAAAAGTGGATTTTTTTTGTTTGTGCTTATATTTTCTTTTATACATTATTATTTTGTAGGTTAATAATTGTTTTATTATCGTATTATTAAAATAAAATATTTCAAGGTAGGGCCACTTAATATCCTACAGTACAGTACAGTATATTAATAAAAGCTATAAAATAAGAAAAAACAAAGAGAAACAATCCACCTCTGTAAATGAATTATTACCTTTATCTATGAAGACACCACAAGAATTCAGATTAAATTAATGCTAATTAATTTTTATTTCCTTTTTACACTATACACCTTGACATATTTCTTTTAAATACATTGGCAGTACGTGAATATTTAAACAATATTTTTCCCAATTGTATAATTGCAACACATGGTATAGTCTTGTGGGCACCACGGTCTCCAGACTTATCTCCTCAAGATTTCTGTCTGTGGGGTTATTATTATTATTATTATTATTATTATTGTCAGCCATTAAATCCCATTTTGAGCAAAGGCCTGTGGGGTTATATTAAATCTAAAATTTATGGTTTCATAGAAGATAGGGCAAGAACGTTGAACGAACTGCAAATCAAAATACAAGAAGCGTTTGCTACAGTTCTGTATAGTTCTGTATAGCCCTAATTATTATGAAAAAAGCTTATGATGACGATGATGATGATTTGAGTGAGCGAGATCTAGGACGCGGCTTTCCAAGCATCTCTATGCACTTACGCCACATTTTGCCCATTGGACACCCTCATTAAAAATTTTGCCTATCTGGGGTAATTCCAACTCCAATAGTGATTTTTAACGTGTCACACATCGTAGTGGCACGGCACCTACGGCGTTACTTCTTATCCGACAGGAGGCGCACTTTCATATTTTTCCCCGCTAGAAAAATCTCGCCGATCTCAGTCAGGTTCGATCCCGCGTCCTTCAAGGCTTATGATATGATTGAACATTGCTACATCATAGAAGCTTTGAGAAAACAATATCTGCCCCAAAAAAATTAAAATCGATGAACTAAAGCATAATAATTCAGAGGAAAGACTAGCAAACACCCGGTTTGCCGATGATTTGGCTATTTTTACCAATAGCCGCAAAGAGTTGCAAAAAAAGTTACAACTTAACTTGCACCGTAAAGAAGTAGGATTAAAAATTAACTACAATAAAACTTGTGTAATCAGAAAATTAGGCGCAACACAAATATTAATTACACAAAAGTCAAAAATTGAATTGGACCGGCCATATGATTAGACAAGAAAATAGCAGATGAACCAGGAGAGTTACTCTCTGACAGCCAAACCTGGAAATTAACAAAAGAAGCAAAGACCTAAAATCAGATGAGAGGATTCAATAGTTGAAACAGCAGGACCGAACTGGAAAACTAAAGCAATCCAAAAAAAATTGGAAATCAAGGAACGGGGTCCTTGCCGTCTCACGAGATTAATCACGCCTCAAGGTATGAGGGTTTATTATTATTCTTAACTTCAGAATTATTAAGGATTGATGAGAATTTTGGGAAATTCTTGTGAACAACATACCAATTGTATATCGATATATTAGAAATAATTGAAATATGAATTACTACACTCACCATTGAGATTAGTTTTCTTGTATAGATCATCATGACTGGAAGAGTAAACAATCTGTCCATTCATTTTATGTTTGCTATCGTTGATGTTAGTTGTCGAACCATCCAAAATAATAGATGTGGCCCGTATCTCGTCACTGCACTCGCTCTTGGTGCTTCCACTTTTGGCAGATGATAAATCACTTGTAGATTCTCTCAAATTACTGTCACCTCTGTTAGTCTTATCAAACATGCATGAGGCTGAGTCTTTCACTTGCACTTTCTCCTCATCTATCTTCACAACCGAAACGTGACTTGTGTCGAGGAGGCGTGAACTATGGTCCGAAGACACGTCCAATCCCGAGTCGTTTATTACATAACTTGAGTCTGCAATTAAAACTTCGCTATCATCTAATTTTTTGGCATTAACAGGTTTGTCTCTAAATTCACTGGGAGGTGGATATTCAAGGGAATCCAAAGATGGGCAGCATTCGTCGTCAGTGGAAGACTCAACATGGGTTTTATTTGTTTCGTTGGCCACAATAACCACTTCATTGCCACTATTTGTACTGGGAGAATTTGAAGACCGAGAAGAATTATGACTATTGTCTACCAGAACTGGTGGATGAGTTGTTACAACCGTTACCTGAAAACAATACATAATAATGGAGACATTTTTAGCATAAATGCGACATTTTATATTAATGTGTTAATAAATTCTGTCAACTGGCTAAAATGCGAAAAATTCACTTACCTGACTAATATTGGAAGCTAAACTATTTGAAGGATCTTGTAAATCCGTAATAATAGTAACAGTTGAAGTATTCATTTTGCTTCGATCTGCTTGTGGTGTGGAGACAACAACCAGATTTGCAGTTTCTTCTGAACTGGTAAGAACAATTCCTTCACTGACCATCTTATCTGTTGAAGGCCACCGCTTTTCAATCTGTGCCAGACCTTCAAATTTATTCTTAATGCTATCAAAAGATTTTGTACTTGAAGTAGCATCTAAGGAATCACCACCGTCATCATCTGGCACAACTTTCATTTTCGACATATCCTGCTCAGGTGGTTTTTCTACAATTTTTTCCACTGGTTCTAGACTTGGAGGCAAGACAGGTGGTGTTGGGGGTATTGGAGGTGGTACAGGAGCTACAGCAGGCAGTACTTGTGGAATAGGTGGGGTACTTGGGGGTGTAAGGGGTGATGAGGGAGGAGTTGGAAGCACAGGAAGTGGGACTGGAGGTGGGGGAACATTCGCTTTTTCTTTTTCTGTTTTTTCCGCATCTGAAGGTCCAGGTTGAGGTAACATCGGCGGAGGAGGTGGTGCAGGACCTTTTTCCCGGGAAGATCTGCGCTGTACTTCTTCTTTCTTGTCCATCTACAGTATACAGAATTCATGTTGTATTTTTGAAGGTAAGAGGGAATTACCATAACATAAGTTTTGAAACATTTCCCCGAATTAAGTAAATGTTTATTCCAACAATAATTTAAATACAATCAGATCAAATATTTGCTATATTTTTGAAAGCAGTTGAATGAAAATGATTTCCCTAAATTTTATAACCTTTTAAGGGGTTAATGAAAACTGAGTCTCCTCTACATTTAAAATGTTAACACATGAGAATGAAATTGGAGCAAGCATTATTCGACATAATGACAACTTGTACTTGTATGGCTTTACATGTAAAAAAACTGTATTACAAACAGCATTTAGAAAACTTTGCACATTTAGTAAGCCTGTGAAAAGAATGTGACAGGCTATAAGGATTTGTCACAAAGTGACATTTTTTTTAATGAATTAAGATAATTCTAACACCAATTGCTGTGCAGAAAAATTTAAAATTATTTCCATTACATTTCATTTATATTAAAAAAAATATATCAAGATAATGTAGCTTCCGCTTACGCCAGAAATGAAACTGTATGACTACTAATTAAATGTATTTCTTCTATTGTTAATAAATTGGAAAATTATCTCGCACTGAATTTAGAATTATGTATACAATATTTCATTTTGATATTTAAAAATTATCTTAAAATGTAGAGGTAAAAATGCCAATTTATAAAATGCTACATGTTTTCGATCCTTAGAGAATGTCAAAATTCAGAAACGTTACATTTTTGTGAATTAATAAATGATAAATAAAGCTCAACATTTTAGCTAACTTAAAACTTCTCTACCTTTTAATTATTTTAAGTACTTTCTCAACTTTTTATAGCAAAAGATTTGATTTCACTAAAATATAAAATTTAATACATTCAAATTTCCAGAACGGGAGTCCTTTTATAGATCAAACAGTTTTTGTATTAATTAGATTATTTTAACAAAACATGATATATTTAATGTGGGAAATCATATTTTGAATTGATGTAGTTCTAAGACAAAAATATCTACATATGTTGATTACATGCACGTGCTGACGTATTTTGAGGTTTCATGGGAAAGAGTAAAAGATTACATTATCTGCAAGCCACAAGGTTTAAATATTTCCTGGTCTTTTGAAAGATATGACTCATGGGATGGTATTCTAAACGTATGATAAAGATATCTTTCTAATATTCTTATTATTCGAATTGCTATTTAAGAAAAGTTATTAAAACAGTATTAAATTTATGTACGTTTACTATTTTAAGCTGCTGTTAAAAAATGTACTACAAAATAAAGAAAAACGAATAAAACCTGTTGGAATTAAAAATATTGCTTTGAGTATTACCTGTTATACTTATTACAAAAAGTGTTAGTTGTTCCGCTAAAAAGTTTGTACGTTTGTCACTGTCTAGGGCAATTTTCTTGAATGAAATGTTGGGCAAACTAAAAATAGTACTTAAAATAATGAAAAAGATTTGATCGGCCATATTCTAAAAGAAATATTGTACAATGAGAAACCAACCACTCTTTATATGATGTATTATGTGCTACCTGGATAATAAACTTGTAACGAACTCAGGCCCTTTCTAAATTAAGTGCTTACTTTTGTTGGTAAATATTTTATAATAACCTTTTTCTTTAGACAGATATTAAGAAAAATTTAAAATGAAAAAAAAATTATATCCCTCAATCCTTACAAATACAACACTACAGTACAATTTCCACAACTTACAAATCTAACTTACCCAATTTAGAGACAGAACAATTAATAAAATTGGTTGCTACCAGCTCATATTACTACAAATCGATTAAAACTCACCACCTTTTTATCTCCTTCGGGTAAAGCATTACAAATAACAGAATTGGCAGATTCAGACGAATCCTCTTTCTTAAGTTTCTTACGATCAACTTCTTCTGCTTCAATTTCACGTTTGCCAGATTCAATTTCACGTTTGCCAGATTCAATTTCACGTTTGCCAGTTTCAACTTCATTTGCTAGAGCAATGCAAAAACACACAATAATATCAAACCGTCACACCAAACTCAAAATACCTACTTTTATTATCGACTTCAGTACTTCGTACCGATGTCGAATCATCTTCGATGTCCAGTCGAACCTGCGACGTTCGATTGTCCTATAAGTAAAATTAATTTCAAACTCAAACCGTGGCAAATGCTTGTTAGTTCTGTATGTATGTGATATGTCTTGAAGTAATAAGCAAAAGCCGAAAATCTCACCTGTGTTGGCATGCGAGGCTGAGGGGGGCCCGGAGAGCCGCATGCATAACAAATAGGTTGTGATAACACACAATTACTTACAGCACATTAGACTACTATAATTTGTTGGTGTACAAATGTGGTGTGCATTGGTAATGGTTGTATAAAAAAAAAGGTTCACATAAAAGTTACTTAGGACTAGTGTTGGCAGCTTTTTGGATCAAGTGATGTTAACCACTGCTTTTTACCGATTCTAAGATCAAAATAGATTTTGACAATCTTATCAAAAAATTAAAAGATCTCTTAACACAAAACATAGGTTAGGCTTAGATTTCTTTAATGCAAAATATATTGAAAAATAAGAATATATCTTACTTTAAACGGTCTGCTTAAATCATATTAACAATTCGTAATAGTCTTTCAATGACAAAAGGTTTAAAATAACCTTCATATTTCTCTTGGGGATAAAAAGTGAAAAGCAAAAACGTGTTTAATTCCCACAAGCACAAATTTATTATCAACATAATCGATGATGATTACTAGGACCCATAGCACCCAAAAGGGCAAAGAGTAACTAATCACACATTTTTTATAAAGAATATAAATAAACAAAATAAAGTCATTGCGGAAAATATTTAAATTAAATGTACAATGTGTGGCAATAAGTTTCTTACGATTGTACTTATAGAAACATTACAAGCATGTAAGCTTTTCTAACGTAAATAATAAGAGCACATTCATTTAATTTAATGGTACCAGGTGGATCTTTGTGACATAAAATACATCTCAGATAGTCATCACAGGCACATTCATCTTTAAAGTGCAATTTCCATACTAAGAAAACATACATTCCGTTTTTAAACTATAAATTTTGAACTTTAATCCCACAACTACGAATTTAAAGCCAAATTTTTGAATTAAGGGCTAAATCTTTCATTCCACATTCTTATTCAGGAAGGCTCGATAATTTTATAAATAAAACATTTATTAATAATATACAGGGTGTCCTTTAAATACATACCTTAAAAGCTTCAGGTAGCACACTTCTGTAAGAAATACAGTCCTCAAAAACACTAACACGAACTTCCTATAGTGCTTAGTTTCCTCACACGAGACACTTAAAGAATATTATACTTGGCAACGTTGACGATGTCTTTGCATTTA
>JABXWE010040429.1:0-22810 GCA_014611495.1 Limonius californicus | reverse complement strand
GAAAATATTGGGGAGAAATCCAAAGCAGATGAAAATAGATTATAAAAGAGAGAAGAGCAGCAAAAGCTTAGATGACGATCAAGGATTATCAGCAATGAAAAAATAAAAAATTAAAGGAGAAGAAAAGGCAAAATAGTCATTAAATATAGCACATACATATATTAGTAATTGATTAATAAATAAACGAACGGGGCATCCGTTTATAGTATTAAGAATCCAATTTCCCTGTATCATTGGCCCAGAGCAAGGAGTATGTGAGAAAAAATTCAAGGAAGATGCAAGTAGATTGTAAGCGAAAGATGAAGCGACAAACGCATCAATATATGAAATAAGGGAATCACCAAATATAATATATACCTTAATAATTTAGTAATCATAAGTAGTAGAAAGAAGAGAACAGCAAACAGTACACGATATATGGGGTGTTTAATTTAAGGATATGGAAAAATTCGCAATTACCTCACTGTGTACAGTATGTTGGCTTATGTTTCATAACAGTGTACCTTTAAAGACTTGAAATTAATAAGTACTTTTAGCAAACTGACACCAATTGTCTACAGCCTTACATCATTTTAATCATCTATTTGCGAAGAGTTTAGAAACGGTCCATTATATAAAATTTTTTTAAAACATCTTGTGTAATCAAACATATATTTTAAAATACGTAGCCCATAGTTCTGCATATCTCGATAAAAAACATTTACTATATTTTTATATTACATATATTTTATATTAGTAATAGTAAAAACTATTTCTACTATTTTTATTTTTAGAAAACCACCCTAAGGATTACTACTAAATGTTGCAATGCAGTAAAGGCAGAGACAACTAAAAATTATTTTTTATATAATAATGTCTTACGTCTTTGAGCTCTCCTACGAATTTTGAACAATGACAAGTTTAATGCTATATTACTCAATATACTTATATATCTTGTCGTTTTATGGTTTTTAAATCACAGGCAACCAAAATATTTGAAATTATGAAACACATATTTTTGAAAAACGGTTTTAGGGACTTTCTGGCCCAATAAAAATCCCTAAGACCTAATAAAACCGTTTGTTATTTATTAGAAAACTTTATCACTGCAGGTAGTCGTGGACTGGAAGTTAGACGCGTTAAACTTTTATGCTGACGGCCTGGGGTTCAATTCCCAGTACCAGAACATCAGATTTTTAACAACCGTCTTCCTTGCAAGGGAATAGTAAACCAGAGAGGTATTCGGCTTAGAAAATCTTCTCTGAGGTAGAAGTGTTTCCAATTCCCGTGGTTCGGAGCCCACTTTAAGCTGTAGGTCTTCTATACCTGTCGTACTTTGAAAAGAACCACACAGGCATATGGGAGAAGATCGCTTATGTTAGGACCATAGGAACGTAACATACTTCAATGCTACACTGATGTAAATTCAAACATGAAAGATATCTGCTTGCTCCTATTTGTTAAACCATCCTGTATAGAAATTATTATTGAAAATACAATAAGCAAGTGTTTCGCTTTTTTGATTTGAACGCAGAGTATATACAAAGTTGCATATACGCAACACTGGTGTAGGTTTTCTATATACAATGCGGTCGTAAAATGTCCTCCCCCTCTACTAACTTTTGAACGACTTGATATTTCTTCACAATTTTGTGTAATTTAACGGGAGGCTAAATACTACTTTTTATTACAGATTTAAATTTTCTAAGTTTCAAAATATTTTATTAAATGGTAATGGTGTCGAGTGACACCTCATTTGATGTAGAGTAGAGTATAATTCTAAATTTTGGGAAAATGTTATAGATTCAAAAACAAATGACAAGACTTCCAAATTATCTGTTTCTGATATTAAGCAAAACGCTAAAAAATGTAGGAGGCGAAACAACAGATGTAAAACAATTAAAATAATTAGTCTTTCTGTTCTGTCACTTTAATTCAGTTATTGTGTTTGCTCATGCTTGAATATTGAGTGTTAAAACCGGTGATATTAATAATAATTATGGCGAATGTTCGAACTTTGCAGGGAAAAACTGAAGCAGTTCTTATTTTTGCTGAAGCCAATCGAAACTTTCACGAAGCCGAAAGAATATTTAGTGAACGTTTTCCCGACCGTCCTATTTTATTTTATTTAAGAGAACTTGTGCAAAAACTTATTAACACTGGAAGTGTGCAAAACAGGAAAAGCCCTGGACGACCCGCAATTTCAGAAGACAAACAAATTCAGATAGTCGATGAAATGGTAGTACATTCTCAGCAATCAACTTCACAGGTAGCTGCGATATGTGATTTATCGGGGACCACTGTCAAAAAGTTTTTAAAATGGCATACGTTCCATCAATACAAAATAAAGATTTCACACCAGTTGATCGCAGATGATCCGGATAGACGCATTGAATTTTGTGAGGTCATGACCCAAATCATTGCAAGAAACCCATCATATCTTCGCAATACCTGTTTTTGTGACGAATGCACATTTTTTTCAAATGGGTTTGTTAACAGACAAGATGTAAGATATTGGTGCGATGAAAATTCCCCTGTTTTATGGGAAGGTCACACCCAATTTCAGCAAAAATTGAATGTGTGGATAGGAAAACTTGGGGACCATATCGTAGGTCCCTTATTTATCGACGGAAACCTTACTGGGGAATTGTACTTGAACATGCTGGAAAACCTCATCCATCCGTTAATATTTGAGGTTGCTGAAAATAACCCAAACGAACTTGACATGGGTATCATATTCCAGCAAGATGGTGATCCTCCGCATTTTAGCAGACAAGTTCGCAATTATCTCGGTGCAACGTATCCTCGACGATAGATGGTCGTCGTCGTTCAACAGAATGGCTTCCGCGATCCCCTGATCTGACTCCGCTGGACTGTTTTTTGTGGGGGTATCTTAAATCGAAAGTTTTTCACACAGAATCCGATACTCTTTTGGATTTACGACGTAAAATAACAGAGGCTTGTGCAAATATCAAAGTTGAAACTTTCCAGAAAGTACAAGAAGAGATATTTCTATTGCCAAGAAGTTCAAGGAGCACACTTTGAACATTTATTAAAATAGTATTACTATTCAGTTTTTGTTGTATAAAAAAGTTTTGTTGTATTTCAGAACCTTCTACTTCTTCTTCTTCATTGTTCGATGGTGAACATTTCGAAAGCATACCTTTGTTGCTTTAATTCTTACTTTTTTCCATAAACTTGATATTTTCAATCATCTGTCATTTTTTTCTAGATTAATATTCTTTTATGAGACTCAAGGACCAGACGCAGAATTAAAATATCTTTCACTCGACCCCCACTGCCATTTAAAAAAATAGTTCAATATGGTGTATAGCCGCCATTTTGAAAGTTATAAAATTTAAATATGGGCTAAAAAGTAGTATTTAGCCTCCCCTTAAAGCACACAAAATTTTGTGAAGAAATATCAAGTCGTTCAAAAGTTAGCAGGGGGAAGATATTTTACGACCGCACTGTATGTTAATATTTAAAATATTTAAAATAAATTTAAAAAATTGCTTGTTTTGCTTTTATCACAAACAAAAATAAAATTGTTATTAAAAAAATATTACCTATCATACATTAAATAATTAAAAATAGTTATTACTATAACCGTGATGAAGCCTAATGTCAGAATTTGCAGGTTACACTAGCGCTTGTGACTTGACTTTGAAACAACCTCCGTATTGGTAGCCGGGACCGACAGCTTCGAGGTGTACTCCCAAGCAGTTGTACCACTAAACCACTTTAGTAGTGGTCCGTGCCTGGGTTGCTTAACTAGGTTACCATTTGACTGGCACTATGATTGACTATCCGACCTAAAAATATAATTTACTTTCATTGTTTACAATTTTAGATTGAGGGCTTTAAAACATAGCTAGCGTTAAAAAAATTTGTATTATTTTGTTAATCTTTGGATTTTTGTAATAAGAGATTAGTAGTTATTTTTAAACATAAAGCGTTGGAATTTTAATGAAAACGAAAACGTTCGTTACGGAGTTTACACTTGTCCCGTTCAATTTATTTGATAACTTCTATAACAGTTTCTATTAACCTAATGCTATTGTCTACATATTTATACGTCTATTATTTGTTTCTCTATTTTTCATACAAATGTACACAAAAACTAATATCAAAATGTAATGATTACAATTTGTTAAACAATATAGTTTGTGCACTTAATCAACGGTTTGTTGTCAGTTTGGGGGAACTGTTCGAAAATATGTAGAAAATATCATTACGTTAATGAGACTATTCTTGAAGTTATAAAAAGGGGTAATTCCGTAACGAAGGGTTTTTGGACCCCCATCATTGTGACCTTTTTTTAAATAACCTAGGGAATCCCCTCGCTAAGTTTTTCCGTGTAATTGTGACACCCTGTTCATAGGCTAGCGAATTACAAATATTGATTCGGCGTAAAAATCATATAGGCTTTTACTGGGTGTTTCAAAATTACGCGACACTATTCTACATATATCTAAAATCAGTCTGTCTGAACCTTCTTTCGTGAGTCCCCATTTTTAATATTAGCTTTTGTGGTGCGCCCCAACATCCTCCTTCCAATTCTTGTATTGAGATACTGACAAAACCTATAAAAATTTGAAAAAATAAACTAGAAATGAACTTACTTAGGTTGTTCGCGTTCCACAGATTAAGAATCACTACAGTATAAATACAAATATTGAGAAAAAGGCGTTTAGTGAATGAACTTCTAAATTCACCGTTATTGGAAGTTCTGAAATAAAAGACCAACGCCAAAGCGAACCTACATCAAGTTTGCTGTTTCCTAACTACGTATGTGTAGGCTACTGGTATTGTTTTTGACAATGACCTGTTATCACGTCGAAATACGTATTATGCAAGAACATGCTGATAGAACCTGTCGAAATTATTAATAATATTGTTTTTGCTTATTAATTAATACGAATATCTACGAAATCAGACAAGAAACAACAAATGGATTTGACCGCAGCCCTTGGGAGGATTATTTTGTGCTCAGAAACTATTTGAAAATTGAGTGTATAAGATATGCAGTTGGTTAAACATTTGTTCCCCGTGTACTAAAGCAAGGATAGTAAAGTCTAACAAAAGGACACGAATTCAAGCGACTCGAAAGATATCACCCGATATACCGCCCACGACGATACGAAGTATCAAAGCTTTTGTCCAGCAGTCGAAATGCAAAAAGCCAGTAACATAAACGAACCGTTTTTGGATTCTTTAAGAAGCTTGTCGTTTTGAAGCAGCGACTTATGCAACTCGTGCTGGTAAGAAAACCAAGAGAAAATTGTAACAAAAAAATACTGCGCACGACGGCTCATGCGTGCAGCATGTACTATGGCATGCATGTTTGTGCCTATATTACGAATGCAGGCGAATTCATTCAACATATATTATTGTCTGTAGCTCGTTTTGACAGTCCCTTATGTGCGCATACGTTAAGGATTAAAATCATGGGAAATCTACGGCATACCATATATATGAAGACAGAGCTGTCTTTAGTGAAATATTAACTGTACATTTAAAAAAAGTTAAATTCTTGTACTTGCAGCTATCTGAATTTGGGCGCTAGCAAGACGCGCTCGTTTATGCCAAAATTCGTGATTTTGGGACAAATATTGGAACAAAACGCGTACCAATATTGAACTGGTTTCATCGTATAATTAAACGTTTCGAAACAGCTTCAAACGTGCATTGTTGATGGACATCTAGCGAAGAGGATTAGGAAAAAATCGTGACGCCAAGATGAAGAGTGAAATTTTGTAATGCACCCCTGACCCCCAGGTCGTGGTCTCGGACAAAATTCCACGACATCGAAGTGCAGTGATGTATCAGACAACCATTACAATAACGGGGGCCACCAAGCAGCTCACTGAGTCTTTAAATTATGACCCTACTCTCGAATATATTCATAAATACACCTTACCGAAACTGTTTCGTTATAATCATCGCGAATTAGCGCGATTTTGAAGTCCAAACCGGTGCGTCAAAAGGGCCAAATAAAAACCGACCCGAAAATAGAACTAGTGGCGGGCCGGTGACGAGCTCGTTCACCATGTCCACGGAGCCACTAACTCTGACACTGACTAGTGAATTATGAGTGGCCACTTCTCCAAAACTCATGCAACATTCATGTTTACATCCTTGTTCGAATCCGCGGTCTGAATCCTTCTAATCAAAGCTAAATCTTAGCTGTCTGAAGCTACTGTGCCCGAGACCGCCTGCATATTTAGGAACTCTATCTCCGCTTTAAACATAGGCGTCGGGTTTTTAAATTGTCAAGGGGACCTGCATACATGTCGTACACCTACAAATAAATTCATAAAAAATAAACAATATCAACATGATACTAACATCTAATATAACAAACAAAAATTATTTTTAAAAGTTTGCCGTACCAAGAATGTATTTCGTCTAACTTCTGTCTACGGATAAATGAATTTGCAATTTTGTTTGCATCTATAATAATTATAATAATGGCGAGGCTCTACACCCCACGAAGGATTTTGGACTGTAAGTCGGATGGTTAGAGCCTTTTTTCAAATCATTTTTAGCCATTAACTATCTGTAGCAAATAGGAGCCTAATTATATACAAATAGAAAATATTAAAATGACTGATTAGGAAGAAATACAATGTAACTTACGACATCAATTTTAATAATATACAATATATTATTTAAACAGCCCGCTCTTGATGACCAATTCGCATCTTTTGGTAAAGAATTTACCAGTTTTCTTAGGTCCTACTTATTAAAATTAAAATACAGAGAAACCAGGCACGAATATGAGATTTTTGTGGGTTTGTTTTAGATATGTTTGATATCCCCACAAGTATTGGATTACGGTCTGGAGATTGCGCTGGCCAGGCTGTCCTATCTATTTTAACCAGTTTTGCATTTTGGCAAAGAGCGCTATCGTCCTGAAAAAATAAACTTCTCTTTGACAAATTGACCTTTTCCACTAAGGACCATGTTAGGTATTTACATGCGCGCATCATCCCAGAAACAAGATCCAACTCCTTGAGCATTCAACGTAAGAAAATATTTAATTTTTGGAAGTACACTTTCCTCCCAGGAAACCTTCAGACCAGTATTGTTAATGTGATTATTGTTTTATAACTAAATAGATCTTTCTGCGAATATTTTGTGGTCCACTGCCGATTTTCACATGACATGACACAGAATATTGTACAAAATTTATTCACAAAATTATGTATAAATTTCTACAAAACGTGTATGACACGAACAAGAATTTTGTGAGAAAATCTGGCTGTAAGAATACACAAATAGGTCAAAATTATGTTGGCATCTATGACAACACTGTCAAAATAATACTGTAACTGTGGATGATATAGAATTCTATCAAGATTTCATAATATTAGGCTGATGCATAAGTTCGTAGCGCTTTTATTTATTTATATTACACGAAGCAGCAATGAACGAAGGACGCGAGCTAGATAACAGAAACAGAAAGTGCGGTTAGCGTCGGCCCGGCGGCGTAAACGCGTAGTAAAGCATTTACCTTGTTGCCCTCTGAAATCATTGATGAGCACTAAAAATTGTTCATTTGCACTGATACAACGTAAATTCTGAACAAAATTTGGCAAATTTTAGAGCATGAATCTATAGTAGTATGTACAAAATTTGTACAAACACAGAATTTTGTAAAAACACTTTGTACAACATTTTGTGTCGTATCATACTAGCCTTAGAATCTCGGAAAGCGTCTTCCGTGTTCTACATTCTCTAAGTCCAAAACTAAGCAGTCTCCCTACCACAGTATCGTTATTGAATTATTCAGACTTCTATCTGAGAGGCTTGTTTTTTTAACACGTTGAACTAAAAGTTTCTTTCGTATCAATGCTTTCCAAATTCGGCATACTTTCTAATGCCTCGAATGATTGAAAATAGATTACTTTTTATTTTGTATATGATGACTAAAAGCGCCTTACTTATGATAAAACATAATTTCAAATCAGTTTTGGTCAGATAACTTCGTTAATTTCTCCTGGGATGTTATTTTGCAGCTTTTAATGAAATTCCAAGAGCAAACTAATGCCTTAAAGCAAGTGTAATAGTATTTTCTTCTAATACTAATTGAGTTGGAATATTTTAAACACGGAAATAGTTAATATTATTCTTATACACTTTTGATACTCTGGCGATAAATTGGGTATATAGAGAAATATAGGTATTACTCGATATTTATTGAATTTGAATTGTCAAATATACAGGATGTTTTTTTAAATTGCGGGAAATTATGCAAAATGCAGAAACTATATATTCTGTACTTTTAAAAATTCTTAATCCTCTCTAAGAAATTCAGTAATGTAATAATATAAAGGGTGTTCTATTGAAACACAAATACGAGTCTAATTTACGTATCAAACAAAAGGAAACACCTTGTATATTTGCAAATTTGGAAATGTGCAATATAATACTTTCTATAACATTTGTTAATAGCATTTTATGATAGTTCAAATACTGAGGTACAAAATAATCCCCCTTTAAGTATAAACTGTGTGTATGTGTAGGGTATTTTATACAGGGTGTATTGAAATTTTTCAGGAAGACTCTGACCTGTATTTTATATAAAGTATGTTGAAATTCCTCAGGGGGGCTTTGCCCCATTGAAATATTTCAAAAGCGGGCGCAAGCCCATCAGCGCTCCCCGTATTCGACGCCCAAGGCTGTGAATCTTTGTCTCCAATTTGGTTCAGCGAAACTACCAACACAAACGGCCTGAAAGAATTTCGTCTGTATGCATTTTAAATGACAAGCGTTCCTTAAGGACCCATTAATCACCTTCAGAAAACGAGACAATGATGACCCGAGATTTGCTTTTTACTTACAATATTGGGGAAAATATGTAAACACGCATTTTTACCGTGGCAGTTATAAATGGACCAAAGCGCTGCGGTAACAAGGAAACCGATACAGTAGTTAATTATACGCGTCCGGTTCAGTTCCACCATTGCAAGATTTTCGAGCGTTCTGAAAAGAATTCCGAAACGTTTTTAACATGCACACATTTGATATGAAAATATGTGTGCGGCTCTGGTCAGATTTTTAGCGAGTGATTACTTCGTATTTGTATATGAAATGTTTCGAATATGTTCAATAATGAGCGCATAGGCATTTAAGCTGCTACCTTTTATTTTAATTCTTGTATTCGCACTAATCTTTTAAATTCTTTATTAAGAAAACTCGCTACTTTGTAATCCTCATACATATTCAGAAACAGTAGCGTAGTTAAACCGGCGCTAAATCCTCCAAAACGATTGCGGTTTCATGATTAGTTTATACTACCAATCTACTATAATATGAGTTTATGAATGAAGCAAAAATATACTTTAATTTGAAGTCTGGTCTAAGTCAAAGATTTGTATAGAGTTGCAGTATTATGAGTAAAAACATGTAACAATATTAGAAATGATAACGTAACAGTGTATAATTCTTATACATTTCTATAAATTAATATAGGATATTGCATGGAAGACGGAACCGACCGTATAGGATATTACCAGAAATACTGAAATATTATGTACAACAGCTAGTAAACACCATGAGATAGTCTAAGAATGGCCGCTCTGATTGATATTTTTAAGAACAAACTATAAATAAAAATTGTAGAGATAGCCAAACATTTTTATAGAATTACAGTATTATTATAAAAACATAAGGGGCCTCGGTGGAGCGGTGCGGAAACGTGCTGTTACTCGAGGTCACAGGTAAACATGGTCAGATCGGTTGGGCGTTCGAACCTCAGCTGAAGCGACATTATTTCACTTAGTTAATTTTAGGGGCCGAAAAGACCAGGAAGTGATTATGGAATTGGAAAGGAATAAGATAGACTTTTGCGCAATCTCTGAAACTAAAAGTAAGGGCAACGGTATAGTGTCATACCAAAGTTATGTTCTAATTTATAGCGGAGTAAAGAAAGAACAAAGAGCGAAAGAAGGAGTAGGTCTCTTAATTCACAAAAATTATGAAAATTCTATCTACAAGTTTAAGTTTATATCAGAAAGAATATTGTGTGTCACGCTCAAAATGCAAAACACTAAATTATATATACTTAGCATATATGCCCCAGACGAGAGTAAACCGAGAGAAGTTACAGAAAGTTTTTACGAAACACTGGAAGATAACATCAACTTAATTCCACAACAATGTCCAGTGCTAATATTATGGGACTTCAATGCAAGGATTGGTAATCACATCATCCCAGAAGTAAAGCAAAGATTTAACGAAAATATCTGTAATGACAACGGGGACATGCTCGTACAACTATGCATAGAAAATAACCTCAGAATTAACAATATCTATTTCGATCACAAGTTACACTATAAATATACTTTCTAGAACATAAGAGGTCAACAATCTGTGATTGACTAAATTATATCACACAACAAGATCCATCCAACGCAAATTTTGGAAGTACGAACTTTGAACTCGGCAGACATCGGTAGTAACCACAGCTTGTTCCTGTGCAAACTTCGTATGAGGATACCAAAAAATAAGAAAAAAGAAGCCCTGCATGAAGAAAGATTAAACAAAGAGCTGCAAAAATTTCGACCTAGTAATATCCACTAAGAAAACCAAAACATTAACGAAAAGTAAAGACCCACTACGATGTAAATTAGAGGCCCAAGGCAAGATTATTGAACAAGTGATGGGATTCAACTACTTGGGAGTTGAAATAGCAGGTAATCGAAATCCAACAAGAAAAGTTACACATCAGGCGTATAAGGCCAACAAAATATCATCCTGTCTGGACGGTGTTATATGACAAAATAAATATCTCACTACCGATTCCAAGGTCAGAATATATAAAACCGTTATACGACCAATTTTGACATATGCCGTAGAAACAAGGGCAGATACGATAAAAGCAAGACGAATACTAGAAGCAGCCGAAATGAACACACTGCGTAAAATCACAGGAAAAACCCTCCGCGACCATGTAAGAAGCGTAACCATACGTCAAGAATGTGATATACAAGATATAGACAGCTGAGCTACCAGAAGACGCACAGAATGGAACAACCACATATCCAGAATGCGAGACAACAGGATAGTCAGGATATCGAGAGATTCGTTATCAAATGGGAAAAGAGAACCAGGGCGACCCCGTAAAAGATGGAGAAATTCACTGGAATAAACAGGCCACTGGGCTATCTAAAAGATGAAGAAGAAGAAGAAAAAGAAGAAGAAGAGGAAGAAGAAGAAGAAGAAGAACAAGAAGAAAAAGAAGAAGAACAAGAAGAAAAAGCAGAAGAAAAAGAAGAAGAAGAAGATGATGAAGAAGTTTAGGGTGCATGCTGCATGAATGGTTGGGAACACCCCCCCCCCCAAAGTAATGCGAAAGTATGAATAAATGAACAAAAAAAGTAAAACATAACAATATTAGGAAGGATAACGTAACGGCGTGTAATTCTTATACATTTATATAAAGTAATACAGGGTATTGCATGGAAGACGGAACCGACCGTGTAGGATGTTACCAAAAACACTTAAATATTATATACATCAGCTAGTAAACACCATGAAATAGTCTAAGAATGGCCCCTTTGATTGACATTTTTAGAATTACATTATTATTAGTAAAAACATATAATAATATTTGAAAGGATGACGGCGTATAATATTTGTACATTCCTATAGATAAATACAGGATATTCCAAGGAAGACGGGACCGACCATGTAGGTCTTGCTAGCATACAATTAAATTATTTGCTAGAAGGGAGAGGGAAGGCTTTTGCATCTTCTATTTTGTGGTTTTTTCCTGCTCTCCAGTTTTATAGATCTCATTGATTTTATTTCTGCTTGTTTAGTGAGAGGTATCAGTGGGGGTTATGTTTTCTAAGGAGGCTCAACCCGACATGCCTATTCCTACGCGGCCTGGTCCGGGTTTGGCTTAGGCCTGATATGACTAAGCCGGTTCCATATAGGTTTGTAAGACATGTAGAATGTCAAGGGAGAAGGCTTTTCTTTCCCTAATTTTGTGTTAAATAAGTTTTATTTCCTGGTCCCCAGTTATATTAATCTTTAAAATGGTTTTGTTTCCTCTTTATTCCCACTGGAAGCCTAAATTAGAACTGTAAGCACTACGGCCTAAGCCGGCCCAACCTAGCCCAAGTTTTCCTGCAAGGTTATTTCATATTCCAAGTTCAATTAAACAATATTCTTAAGAACATGTTCCAGTTGCGATATGCTTAAACAGCGAGTATGGCTCAAAATACATACATATGTGTTAAAAATGTGTACATATGCTTTATATATTATTTTTTCCATTGGTGGTGAATTGAATGCTATCATGTATTATGATAGAATAATCGCTTGTTCAATTCTATATACAGGGTGTATCAGAAATAGGTACAAATATGTAAACCAGTAATAGATTGGCTCAAGTAGAATTCAATAGAACAATTCATTTTTCAAAAATCATTAAGTTTATTTTTTGAATTAAAAAAAAATAAAATTTTGTTTGCGAACTGCTCATGATACATAGAAAATTTATTTAAGCTGTAGAAGGTTATTACCTAATTGTAAAGTAAATCCAAAGTGGCAAACACGTAAAAACTTGTCTGGCTTGTGATAACAACAACAGACGGAATAGAAATTAGTGACTTACCTAATGGTATTGGTTTCTGGCACGTGATAAGAAATTTTTTGCGCTTCTTTCTTATTCTCCTTTGCATAACATGTCTTTGAACTCAAATTTTTGTTATTATCCTGCGGTACTCAAACAATTTTGGGTAAAATTTTCAATTATTATTTTCTCATATCTTAAGGGTCCCATTGCCAAAGAAATGTTTTTTCTAGTTTGTATATATAGTAATCTACCATCGGATTTAATATTTGTACCTATTTCTGATGCACCCTGTATATGGCTACACGTACTTTTGTGTTGCGCAATGCGAATGAAAATAAATGTTAAAAAAGTAGAAAAAATAGTAAAACTACGTATTTTAAAATTTCAAAATACGGATTTTAAGTGAATTTGTAAATTATTTTAAGCAAAGATATCTACAAATATAAATGTACGGGGTGTGTAAATTAAGTAATGACACTGATTTTAAAAAATTTTTTTGCGGGTCATACTCGAACGCCCAAGACTCGTCACCAGTAATGACACATTCCAGACAATGGGGACCATTTTCAATCGATTCCAAAAAATCAAGGCACCTTTTCCTCCTGGTGTCCTTTTGGTCGTGCGAAAGGTTTTTCGGAACCATTTTTGCGCAGATTTTTCTCATCCCCCAATCATTCGTCAAAATCTAATGAACGGTGGTGTGAGTGAAACTCAACTCTTCCCCGATCATTCTGACTGTCAACCGACGATCTAAATGCACAAGATCCCGGATTCTGTCGAAATTTTCATCGGTTCTTGAAAAAAACGCCTTCCGGTGCGAGATTCATTTTTAGTCGACTCTCTTCCTTCTGAAAATGCCTTAAACCACCGAAAAACCTGGGCCCTTGACAAAACACTGCCTCCGTACGCCTGCCGAAGTTTTGCAAAAGTTTCCGTTGCACTGTGCCCAAGTCTGAAATAAAACCTGATAGCACACCGTTACGCGAAATCGATGTCACTCATTTTCAGAACGCACTAGAAGAAATTGTTTCACAAAAAAAATATCTATGGACAACCAAATGACTCTAGCGAGTTCAAACTTGACTGAAAACGTATCACATGTTCACCTGCCGCCCCTTCTACTCCCGCGTCCCCAGTGTTGCCAGATCGAACGCTACGCTACCAGTCTCATTACTTAATTTACAGACCTCGTATATAACTAAGCTGTAGATTAACTTCTATAAGTACGTAGTTTAAAATCCAAACTAGTTTACTTATTACTTATTTACAACGTGCTAACACATCACAAGTTATTTCAAAGTTAAGATACGTAAACGCTGTCAAAATTGTTAACAATATTATAAATACTTATCTATTAAGCAGTTGTAGTAGTTAAATGCACGTTTTAAAATACATTTTAGTCTACAGCGACATCGTCAAAAAAATGCTAGACTTAATCTGCTTTTCCTTAAATAGAACACCCTATATATTTTTTAATTTATGTCCGCATCAATGGAGAACTAAAATAATGTTTAGGTTATGTTAATGTTATGTATATGTTTCTGTGTTCTACAATTGTTTAGGGGAATATGTTGCTGTGAACTCCTGTAGTAAAAAATGTATTAGTCTTGATTTACAGAAAACGTTTATTGATACTTAGTCTTCAAACCCGCCGCATTATACATCAATATTTTATTATAGCCCCACGTTGGCTAGCCATATACGTAATTGCTGTGATTTTAAATTTATTTAAAATTCTCTTAATCTCAGGGTTCTTAATATGCTGCAACTCAAACCATTCAACTGTTTGGCACTTAAATTCTTTCCACTTTAAACCAAATAACCCTGTTGCACCATTAGCTAAATCTGATGTGACTATATTATAAAATTCAACAACATTTATCATTGAGCTAGCTTTCCCATCGGTATCCATTTATATAAAAAACATCTTTTTCAATTCTAACACACATAAGATTTTGCATATTTTGGTTATTTTGATAAGTACTCAACACTTTACAAACAGCGTCCAGCGTTTTTATTACATTTTGTTAGTTTGAGGTCCATATCAGCACTCAAAAATAACAAATATCAACCACTAGAATTAGGCAAATGTTACTGTTTCCACCCCGCTATCTAAATTCTATGACAAGCGTTCTTCAGGTCTTAAGAAGCAACCTAAGTAGTGAAAATTTCTGTTGGTAGTAATTTGTGCATCCTGTTCAGAAAAGTCATGGGAAATGCATACCTTAAAATACACTATCCGGTTCTCATTTGTATTAATGTTATTTTTCGCACTTTATTAGGTATAATTTTGCTAAACCATCCTTAGGCGCAGTTTATTCTTTAAAATGCGCTTTCTGCACTGTCCAGCTCTAATTTGTATTAATGTTGTTTCTCGCACCTTATTAAGCGTAATTTTTTTTTAATCCTTAAGGGACGTTTATTCAGTATGATGCGCTTTCCGCCCCCTAAGCGGCCAAAATTTGTAGCAGTGTTATTCTTCGCCTTTTCGTTCCACTGCTGGACATCGGCCTCTTCTCTGCCAAGTGTTTGTCCTCAGCGCTAAGGTAGAAACACGGGGGACCTACGGTTTAACGTCGAATCCGAACGATAGAAATTCCAGAGAAGCTTTTTAACATTAAGATCCCACGGTTCCAAGCCGGACTGGGAAATTGTGTGTGGCGGGTTGCTGACAAGATTTTTTTTAAATCAGCGTAGTAATGCTTATGTTTCGAACCCAAGCCAGAATCGACGTTTTACTCAGAAAGTGAGCGTTGTACCAACTGAGCTACCACCACACACGGGTTAAGTTAGAAGGAAAATTAATATGATTATAAATCGGTGTCAAACTACATAAATAGAACAGGTATTATGCGGTTTCCAACTATTTATGCATAATATGAGTAATGTAAATCTGGATCTAATACCAAAATTTTAACTTATAATTAAATTTTTCATAATTTAATTTTTATTCTAGGTTATGAATTAGGAACAGCTAATTTAGATTTTAGAGTTTGTATTAGAAAATATAATTCGATTTTTCAAACTCAAGTAAACAATATTGATATTGAATTCAGCATTGAACACATTTCTGAGCACATTTTTCTTCTCGTTTTCAAAGAACCGCCAAAATGTGAGCTTATTATTATAATTTAATTCCTAAGTGTTTGTAATTCCAAAACGGTTACGCAGTACCGCGAATTTTATAAATGGAAAGCTTTTGTGCTCATATAATTATATTTCTGATAACAATTGGTTTGACATAAAAATGTGCGTAAACATAATTAAATTTTAACGGCTAATACAATTTATTTTTGGCAATTTCGACGTAATTTCCTTCGTAGATGTTGATCGATGTAATCGGTCTAATTAATAAGTTTATAATAATTATACAAATTAGTATTGTACCCACATGAAGGAATTTTTTCAAAACTGTTTCTATCTACTGCAGGGAATAGGTTTCTTAGAAATCGATTAGCAAAATTCATGTTTAATGTCGAATTTGCCCTTGATGTGAATTATTACAGTTCAGGGTGAGGTTTGAAATTCTCTAATGCTTTTAGTAGACTTGTCGATATCGGCGGACTAATTTGAAATTTAATCTTTTTCCTGAAATATAAAACTCTTCCTTATTAAGCAGGGATGTAATGTGCAGTCTGCGGAGAGTAGATTTACCTATTAGAAGGAAATTCTTGTTGTAATGCAGAAGTTCGGTTTCGTGACTTGTATTAAACGAAGACTCGGGCTGGGAACCAGCAGATGGACAATTCACCCGCTTTGGATGTAAAACCCATCCTGCATAAATACTTGTTATAGGTAATTGACAATGATAGATCGACTAGTTATTGTTTTATGTAGTACAAACTACGAACTCCTTTATACTGACGGAGACGGATCGACCGCGTAAGTTGGTCGCCGATAGCTACCAAACATAAAGTCCGATTGAGTAAATATGTATCCCCCTTATTGGATTTATGCAAATTAAAAATCCAATTTCTCAACTAACTAGCAAATTTTATAAACTAGGGAATGTTTTTTCGATTTAATAAATGTGCGCATGAGAGATAAGGCCGAGATTCTCGCATTAACATAAATGTGTTTTCTTAAGATACATCTAAATCGCGTTCGTCATTTTTCAAAATTTCAGTGTACAAACGTCAATAAGTCTGCAAACATGAGAATTTTCGTGGAAAACGTCAATAGCAACTCCTCGCTTTGAAGCTGCACAGGCAAAAGCCTCTTAGAGTGACTTCTACTAGTTATTTCCTGGCCATATCTCAATACAGTATACTATTTAGATTGAAAATAGAATGTAAAAGCCTGTGTAAAGTAACTAGCGAGCCAACAAATATAAATCAAGTTCGATATTTATTTTTAAATTAAATTTTATTAGTTTTAGAAAAAACTCAAGGATGAACGTAAAAATCGACCGAAATCGTTATAATATCAAAATACTAGAATTATTGAAAAGTAAAATTTTTAAAAATAATAAATTTACAGAACCAAAATAAGTAGAACAACCTGTCATTCCATGCAATACCATAACAAAAATAGCTAACCGAATAAAACAGAATGCAATAGCACCAATTATTAAATAACAAATTTTTAAATGAATAGCTTCTGTAACTATTTTTGCTTTATCTGCAAAAATGTTTTTATAAACTATCACCATGATAAGGTTTTCAGTAGGGAATGTTTGCGTTATGAGTGTTTTGGAATTTGTTGCAATTAGATCATTTTTATGTAGTGTATGTTTGTGAAAGTAGCAAGTGCATTCATAGCTTGTTAGCATTAGTATCATCACCATTGAATTATTCTATTGTAATCGGTACAAGTGAACAATATAATCGGGCGTTGAGTCCATTTTGTTCAAATAAATAAATATGGTATTTCTTTTAAATAATACCAAAGCAGACCGATTTATTACTAAATACTGATAACAGTAACAACTACAGTAAATGTGGAGATGAAGTTTTTTACACCACAGATTCTTGAACCCTTCAACATTAAGAATTGCATTACGTCGTACAAATCCTGCTTCATCCACACAATACAAATTAAATAAAAAAATTCCAATAGGTGGCACGTTTCTAGAAATCATCCACCAAAACGTTTTCTGCGAACTACTACAACGGGAGTCGACAACCTTTTCAAGGCATCGGGCCACTTGAGTAACCAATAAGTGGTAGCGGCAGATGAGGGGCGGACATCATGCGACACCTCAGAAAAGGGGTTTTTTGTAAGCTTAGCTATGAAACCAATGACGCTATCTTAATCATTAAATCGCGAAGTGGCATATTTTTCCCTGCACCAAATCTTGAATCTCTGCGGGAAGGTTTGGAGCCGGGGTTTCGAGGCTCCAGGTATGTACCTCAAGGCACTGTGCCTGGCGTTGGGGCAGTCACTACTCTTCCGGTGAGTACCTATGAGCTATTGGAGTTTCGCCGTTAGTGGTACCAATAAAAGGATCCAATCAGAATGTGACAACCGCCAATTGGCCCTCGAAGAAAACCCCTACAAAAATTTCAATTGTTTGCTCATCTAAATCGCTTCCTGGTTAGTCATAATTTTATATTATGTTACTCAATTTCATACTGTCTTGTTCAAATAAATCGATATTAAAATAGAGAACGATAAAAAGAAACTTTTATTGATTACTTTAGGGAGAAGTAGGGAGAAAAAGTGGTACCTATAAACGATATACCACCTGCCGGGTAGTGTGACAATTTTTCGACCTCCCGACTTAAGGGTTAAGGTTCCATCAATACTAATAATAAAAGCACGAAAAAAGCAAAAAATTAATGGGCAATTGATCGCCGCAACGGGACGATAAGGTTTTTTAACGACTCATTACGCGGTCCGCAAAAAAACGTTTTCTAATGAACCCACGCGGAAGGTTCTAGAGATCCGTATGCTGCCGACCCCTATACTACGTCATGAAAGTATATTTGTACTAAATCCGAATTCATGAATTAAAAAATACAAACTTGTAAACTGGTTTTACTTCCAGAGATATTACACATTGAACGTTTTCAAACTGACACCCTGTATAAAGATCGTATTATTGTAATAATCATTTTTACCACCTTTTTCTTCGTAAATATTTTAATACAATTATGAACAAAATATAGATAAGTTGGTCGAAAGCAAGAAAAATGTATACCTTCTTTATTTTTTAAAATACATATAGCAAGTGATATATCATCGAAACAAGCAAAAAGCTCCATATTCAAACATGAGCAAAATATATAAGGCGTTAATTAAAAAATAGAAAAAAATATTTAAAATTGCCACTCTGTAGACAATACGACGTATGCTCCAGAAGTAATCAAAAGAATTTTTTTTCGCTTCCCACGAGGACTGCCTGAGGAAAGTAAGGATGGAGATTATTGGGAGGGTATCTCAAGTATACATCCGGATAATCCTCCGTTGAGCCTGAGCCTTTTAAAGTGTTGGTACGTTATAAAAGTGCACCATTGTTTTTTACTCTTGTCATGGACAAAAATGCAGAGCAGCGTCATTTTTACCTACAGGTCCTAGAGCGTTTGAGAAGGGTGTCACGAATGCGCCCTGGCATAACCGCAACGTGGACCGTTTACCATGGCAATGTGCCGAATCACACATAATTGGCCGTGAGAGAGGTTTTGTCATTGAAAAACGCCCCTACCCTTCCTCACCCACTCTACAGCTCTGACTTGACACCGTGTGACTTATTTTTGTTCCCCAAAATCAAAAGTCACACGAAAGGACACATTTTTTCATTGTTGAAGACTTCCAGTACAGCTACGAAAAATGGCAGCGTCGCTGGAACCATTGTGTTCAGTTCCAGGGGCTTTCAGGGTTCCAGGCGATCAAACCTAATTATCAGGATTTTTTGGAAATCGTTTTCATTACTTTTGGGACGCACCTCATAGATGATTCCATATATGCATCTCTAAATATAAGTAGTTATAGAGCAATAGATCCCAAATATGGGAAAGTAAAATATATTCTAACATACTGGGATATTTTTAGCGATAAATCAACGGACGGGTTTTGATGTTAGCAAAGGATAAAGATCATCAACACATTTTAATTAAGAAGGCATCCGTTATCATAACTTCATCGGTGCAGAAGAAACTATAAAGCACGGTCTAAAATATTGTTTTGTTTTCGTAGCGCTGCCTTGGAGAGCGTGAACGCCGTGATCCGCTGAAAACGTTCCATGCAAGTAAATTAATTAAAGGCGAAATGAACCGGCAATTTCGCGTATGTTATATACGATCGCGTTATTAAAAAATAAACAAATGAGTTTGGTTTATCGTATAAAGGACTAGCAAAACCTAAATGAAGACTGATCCCGTTGCCGCCGCTTTCAAAATAAAATATTAATAAAAGCGCGGGCTAACGCTACAAAAGGATAAACGTCGGCTGATCCTGATTGAAGTCGTCCCTATAACCCCACGTTCGCCGAGAATCTACTTAATGTGCACTAATAGCGATAATAGTGAAAGTTTTTCTTTATGAAAGCCGTCTGCGCAATCCTAAAGGTGATACGAAAGTAAATACACTTGTGTAGGATGAGTTAGCTACAGCAAAACGCACTTCGACCATTAGCTATTAATTGAATGTCCATTCGATGCTGCTTCTGCCGTCTACCCAAAAAGAAAACGACTGGCTTGGCTTGCTTGGCGTTTGTAGCATACCACTTTTCCCGAACATTTGTCAATGTTGCTTCAAGCTTTCAGTCACTTTTAACCACATCTGGAAGGAATCTCAGCAAAATCGTTAGTCTCCTACTCGAAAAGAACGGTCCAAACTTGCTGTACCGTTTTACTCTTGCAAATTTAATAAACGTGAACTATTCGAACGCCACACCACTTTGCACGATCTGTTACTTTTCGTATGTGTATCTGAAAAAGCAATAAACCGACTAAAGTACACGAACTTGAAATGTAATATCCTTAAGTTGACATCTCGGCACGTGATATTTGGAAATATGCCCGTCCGCTAGTTTTCCGTATAAAATCTCGGAAGTAGATGTGCCCGAGGCAACATGGCGCGCGTTTCCATGCGACAGGTGATTACGTGTCCCACTGTGCAGAAGATTACCCCTGACATAACTATAAAGTGGAGATCAATTTTCCTTACGAACTCAACTAAAAATCCGCAGGAGATGCAAGCCCAAATATTTATGTAATGCAAACACGCAATCGCTAACCGATTTTCCAAACGTTTGAACGCAAAATTTCTTAAACGGCAACACGTGTACTTTCGCAGCACAACGGCAAACCACTAGATTTCTGGAAATTAAACTTTCAAAACCTTGTAGCCCTCGTAAACTTGCGAAATGGCCTCTTACAAGTAAAACATTACAGCTCCCATAAGTTTTTACTGGGCGTTATTAACGTTTTACGTAGGTATTAAATTTTTCGAATGGTTTTCTTTCATAAAACCGCGTAAATCTTATTTTTCATAGCAGGTACTTTTACTACAGCTTTAAAGACGAATCCGTTCTATCTAGCAAACATTGTCTGTAATCGTGTTTACATCATAACTGTCGTGACCACTCTAAGACCTTTCCCTATAACGCTTCTGATTTTCTTCTTTCTTTCCCATAAACTAACGAAAATTTAGATTTCTAGTTTAAGTTTTACACAATGTCTACCCGTGGCGTGTATGTACCTTATATCGATATTCCCAAAACATTTATAGATAAACCAAGCTTTCGAAAAACGGTCAAAACCAGAGACAGACAGACATATTTTTTGGCCCTTCTGTACAGAAGGTAATCTGCAATTTTAGCAGTTACATTATAAAGTATAATGATTTTTTCTAATGGGATCATTAAAATGCATTTAACATGAAACTTAAAAGCATATTTAGGAGAAATACTTGTTAAGTTATGAGGATATATATACCTGCAGGCACTATGGATTATTCAGTTGCATTTTGCATGTCGTTAACCGTGGCAAAATGCCATCCGGAAACAAACCGTTCAAATTATCGGATGAAAAACGATATGAAATAAATTTTCATCATAAACAAGGCGCTTCCAGTCGTGAAATAGCTATGAAAGTGCAATCAATGTACAGTTATTAGAGTGATCAAAAAATGCTTTAAGACAGGAAAAATTGAAGATAAACCCCGCAGTGGCCGTCCAAAAAAAAACATCAGTGAAAGACGACAGTGTGTTCTGCCACATAAACATCCAACCTCTGTCATAATATGGCACTGCATGGCTGCTGAAGGTGTTGGTAGACTGCATGTTGTATCTGGCATGATGAATGCAACCAAATACATTGATGTCCTACAGGAGAACATGCTGCCTAGTGGAAAAGAATTATTTCCTGACAAAACCTTTATCTTTCAAGTTGATAATGCCCCTTGCCACAGAGCAAAGGTTATTCAATTTTGGATGTCGACCAATAAAATTAAAAGAATAAACTGGTCAGCACAATCCTCGGACTAAATCCTGTAGGAAACTTATGGCAGAGGATTTCTAACACAATTTCAAGAAAAAATCCCACAAAAAAGTGGAATTAATCGAATCCCTAATTGATGCCTGGTATCGCTACATTACGCAGGAAGAATTACAAGAACTGGTGAATTCTATGCCAAAAAGGTGTGAAGTAGTTATATATATTGCCATGATATTTATACTAATTTAATGTAATTATTATTAACTAATTGTTATATGTCTGTATCGTGCCTTATACTACACTAAAATACCTTCGGAAGGACTGTTAAGTATTAAAAAGGATATTTATTGGAACTAAAATCCATTTATGCACCTGAAATATAGTCTAGATAGTTTAACTATGTCATAATTTATAACAATGAATGAATAATTATAGTTAAAAATGTATGTATTTATAAACCTGTTTTATGTGAAAAGTGTTTTCGATCCTTCGGACGATGCTTCGTTTTATGAAATATGAACTCCATGTGAGCTTTTGCTATGTCTGGCTATTTGAAGTCCTGCTATGTGATTTAATACTCGTTATAGACGGTGATGTGGGTAATTTTTGGACTGGACCAGAGCCCTAGAACTCAAAAATTACTGTTATGAAAGTTTATCGTTCAAATGTATAAAATTTTGATGCAATATGGTTTTATTTTAGCCAAATAAGTTGTATATGATATCCAGGAAGGCTTTTATTAAGTTTCTTTGTTGATTTAGATTGTTTATTTAATGATATTTGTGTTTAAATTTAAATTTTGGAGTTTATAGGTTAGATTTTGTATTTAGTATGTTATAACAATTCTTTGGTGGAGAAT
>JABXWE010040428.1:0-18192 GCA_014611495.1 Limonius californicus | reverse complement strand
TATATATATATATATATATATATAGAGAGAGCGAGAGAGCGAGAGAAAGAGAGAGAGCGAGAGAGAGAGAGAGAGAGAAAGAGTTGTTTCGCCTCATTACAAACTACCATCTTTAAGAATACATATACATATTGCATACAACCTTAGTTTCAAGATATATCTATTTTCCTAAAATTAGTACAATCCAATACTCTGTAACCAATTTTAGCACAACGAGTTACGACAAAGTTAACACAACTTAGCTAACTTACTATTTCTCTAATAGAATAACATGGTCAAATGCCATTATTCTGGTTAAGCTAGAGAAACTAATATTACGAATTTCCTAGGAAAAAGTCTAGATTTTGAATTCCAGGTCAGCTTAGGATCCTCTTAAAACAAAATCCAAATATTCATACTTATAAGTATAATCTCTTCATAATCACTCCGCCTCATGGTTTTAGTGAGTTTAAACACGACTTTGTATAGCTATACATTATAAACATTGTCAATTGAGGTTAGAATCTATGACAGAACGCACTGTTGCCACCATGGTTCGTTAATTTAGAGTAATAATTAACTCAATTAAAAACTTTAGGTACATCTGACAAAAACTTTCATCCAGTTTCACTGCTAAATTACAGAAACTTTACAGGGAAATAAAATTACATAGGCTACGCTCAGGAGAAAATATAATCATGAATGGATAATGTAAAGAAAAGCAGTGGCGAAAAGTATCCTGCATTGTATTATATTTTATTATTACACCCAAATCTTGTAAAATAATCTTTAAACTAAAATACTAATCGAGTTACAAGTAAAACTGATCGAACATCCTTACAAATATTGTTTGTATTCTCTGAATATAGCCTAAGGGTTTTTGCAATTCTAAAATTCATGTTTACTTCTTATTAATTACTTAATTAAATAATCGAAGGGATGCATAACACATCTAAAGCAGCGTTCCTTTTAGGAAAAAGAAAATGTTTTCCCCAGTCAAGAATCGAACTCGTGTACCTTTGGTAGCACAGTGTGAAGTTCAAAACTAAAACCTTTAACCACTATGCCTTCTCCAGCTCTTAGTAATTTTTAAAGACAAATTCTCTATTGTACAGAACAAAAAATATATTTTAAAAATGTGGAGAGGTGTTTGTGAATTGTGAATATTTTACAAATTTTATGAAATTTCAATTAGAAATTATTATTATGACGTTTTTGATATCCGTCTAATTTATTTAGATGACCTTTTATTAGCTCGTATATTATAATGATAAGTAATCACTTGAGACTAATAATGGAATTAATTGTTACTACTAACGTCTATTCAAACATAGCGACAACGTAATTGGATAATACTTTCTTGTACTTGCTGCTCCAACTGAGCAGTTAAATGAATATTCAAAATGCATTTTCTAATCATTGCTATTTTATCAAATAGGTAATACTTCAATACACGATATTACTCTAAAATGTTAGGTTTGCGAAGGTGAGTGTGACAACAGTTTCTGATAAACAATAATTTAGTAAGATCCTAGTTAGAATAAAGTGTATTGTATGTCCACAGGAGCATTACATGTATTAATATGAAACATGGAACATGGACCTTTAATATATAAAATATGGAAATACGAGCGGAGACACGCGAAAAAGCGTGGTGGCGAACATCGTGAGGCCACAAAATGTATAAGAAACAAAATCAGAACAGTAGAGCTCAATTGCATGAGCAGGTGCTTATAGATCACAAACATAGACAAAGGCAAAAGAATTAGAAGGATGGAAGTCAGCTGCTAATATCAAAAACTTTAAAATTGAACACTCCAATGGTATGGGCACGTCCGATGGATGCTATGGAGGAGATAGGATTACAAGAAGTAGAATGAGACAACAGAAGATTATAGAAACAAAAACCGGTAAACCCGATGGGACAGCACACTAAGAAGAAGAAAACTGATAGAAGGGCAGCGTTTTAAGTTTTTAGAAACGACCACTAGGTGGTGCTATTGAGTTGCGTCATTACTATTGTCGTAAAATTTGACATTTGTTATTGTGAAAACAGTAGCAGCTTAGAAATTGACCGAACTGTTTGTATACTATGGTGTTAAGGCCTGCTAGTAGGTCTTAGCACCAAATAAACTCGTAATAAGAGATGAGAGTTGAGAGCAAGATTTATTCGTGTTATACAAGAACATAAAAATATGGTAACTAAGTAAACAAAATAACAACCACATTACCAATCCAACCCAAGACAATTTGATAAATATAGCACGCGTGCACTACAATACAGTGAGTGTTTAAAGAAAATTTTTCTGAAAAAATGGAAAATCACGTGAAGACTTTCGTTGGATGATTTTTTACGTTTTTAGTAAAGGCCTAACTCAACAGCAATGCATAGAATCGCTTCGTTCAACTTTTGGTAATGAAGCACCATCAGAAAAGACTGTTTACAATTGGTTTCCAGAATTTCGTCGTAGTCGTGCGCCCGTTAGTAATGAATTTTGTGAAGGTCGACCAAAATCGGTTGATATTCCAAAAAACATCGATGCTGTGCGCAACATGATTGAAGAAGATCGGCATGTGACTTACAGTGAGATAGAGGCATCCTTAGGCATATCGAAGACTGCAGTACTTTAGATTTTGCATGAGCATTTAGCTGTGAAAAAGATCTGTTCCCGATGGATTCCGCATAATTTGACCGAAGCACAAAAAAAGGTTCGCGGTAATTGGTGTAAGGAAATGCTCAAAAAATTCGACCGAGGAACTTCAAAATCCGTATACAACATCGTAACAGGTGACGAAACTTGGATATATTCGTATGAACCGGAAACTAAACAACAATCCACTGTTTGGGTGTTCCAAGATGAACCGAATCCCACAAAAGTTGTTCGTTCACGAAGCACTTCCAAGAAAATGCTCGCTTGTTTTTTCTGTTGTACTGGACATGTCGCAATCGTTCGTTTAGACTTTTAGAGGCTCGAAGAACACAACGCTGAATGGTATACAACAATTCGTTTGCCAGAAGTCATCGACGAAATCAGGAAAAACAACCGAAAACGTCACATCATTCTTCATCATGACAATGCCAGCTCTCACATCGTCAAACAATTGATAATTTGAAGGAGAAAATCATCGAATTAATGTTTCATTGCCCGTATTCACCTGATTTATCACCTAACGACTTCTTTGTGTTCCCGAATGTCAAACAAAAAATACGTGGACAGCGATTTCATCGCCTCAAGAAACTATTGAAGCCTTCAAAAACCATGTTTTTGAGATACCAATTTTAGAGTGGGAAAAATGTTTCGAGAATTGGTGTGAACGCATGCAAACGTCAATAAATCTTAAAGGCGTATATTTTGAAAAATATTAAAAGTGTTAGTCCCAAAAAAATTTTTTCTTTCCTAGTTTTTATAAAAACTTAAAAGACTGCCCTCGTATGGTTCGTGATCATTTACTATGAAAGGCGACACGAATTTAAGTGAAAACGAACATATTTTACAAATTTTAGAAATAGAATCCATACATCTTCGAATTTCGTTCAGGACATGGTTAATCATTAACTCTTTAAAATTGCAAGTATTTTGAATTTGTGAATTCTTCTACTGAGCAGATTATTATGATGGTAGTTCAGTTGTAGAGCTCTCGCTTCACAATTCACGATTTCCCAATGTGGCTTGCAATCGTGGGATCTTAATGCTAAAAACCTTCTCCGAAATTTTAGTCGTTTGGATTCGACGTTAAACTGTAGGTCCTCCGTGTTTCTGCCTTAGCGCCGAGGAAAAACACGTGGGAAAAAAGAGTCCGATGCCCAATAGTGGGACAAAAAGGCTGTTAATGAGAGAGATGAGTTTGCTGAGCACATTGCCAACGCACACAACCTGTTCTACTTCGTAGTGTTTCTCGTAAAGGTTTCAACATATTTTTGAGAACTGAAGACCAACGTTAATGATTTTACCACTCTGGAAAATCTAATAATTAATTTACTAACCATAAAACTGCAACAATGCCAGTTAGATGTTTTTAAATGCAAAATATTACTTAGGAAATTCATTTTTGTAGTCCTATCGGCCTGCTAATCGGATAAATTTCAAACTTCAACGGATACCAGTATTGGGGATAATCCCCAAATATCATGGTTGCTTTTCATGTTTAATCGTGCTTCTCTGCATTACTTTATTGTTTCTTGTGGTTTCGCTGCAAAGCGAGAAAAATGTAATGTAATATCTGCGCATCTAAGAACATCGCCCTCCTGAGTAAAAGTATATTTTTATATTCATTGAGATACTATTTTGAGGTTCCCTTGCAAGCAGCTACCCTACAGATTTAAAACATCTTTAAAAATTCTTTGCTGAGTTTTGTACTATCATTACATAATTTGGAGTTTTTTAATTATAAAATTTCTAAATAATCACCGCTAAATGTGTATTGTCTACATTCTGTGTTTTCAAATATACCGCTATCGTTTAAACACCCACCTTAAATTAATAAGCACAAACAATATTATTTCTAATTTTAACTTGTTTATTAGTTTTTCATTGCTTATTATGTATTTTGCCGTGATAATACACCTACTGTAAAATTATTTAAATCTTAAGAAACCGTATTTTAACACCTTATTTATTTACTGTATATTTCTATAACTGTAAATATCTAGTGAAATGCATAGATATCCCATAATTTTACTTTTATATTAGAAAATGTACATTTACATATAATAAATAATGACTTTTGAACTGTAATTTAATACAGATTGTAGATTCATATTTCTTACTGAACCAAACTTATTTGATGTTTGTTTACGAATAAACATTGAGAATTAAGTACTGTATCTCATATTTTCGTTTAAATTTTACTATTCATAAATTTCCGGAAAATTAGAGAGGAATCGGGTGACCATATAATAGGATACTGTTCAATAAAACTACGAAAACATATAAATTAATGCAAGTATAAAATCTGCGAAGTCAATAACCTATAAGACGGTATGGTGATCATACGAAATACCAAGACCTGCCTCTCTGTATTATGCAATGTGGAAGAAAAAGTAATAAAAATAATCTTATACATCTAATAGACAGTTTGTAAAAATAAATATCATACACTAAGCCACACAGTTACGGCTTCAAAATTCTCTCATGTACAGTCTGATTTATAATTCAAATACACCCGTGTTACATCATATGCATATTAACATTCAACATTCGTTTATAACTACTTTCATCGCCAACAAAACAACTTTTATAAGCAATCTCTTTAATCAACCATTGACAGTTACTATACCAAATATAGATGTATTTGAATTAAATTTTATTCGATATCGATCGAACAACCTATACGTACATAATAGCAAAATGCGTTAATTTATTGCTGCATAGTATATATGTTGCTGCGTATTACGGAAAACAAATTAGGAAATCCTTCTTTGCTTGAAGCTAAATACCCATTTCTTATGGACATGGAATCCTATTATTCGTTATTTGTAAAAGGAACAAATAATAATAATTAGAGTACTAGTTTAGAAATTTGGCAGCACAATGGAGAAGTTGTTATTTTCATTAAAATTGAGTTTTTTTTAGGATCTTTACATTCGTTTTTATACAGTGCTTCCCGAAAGTAACGGATAAATTCTATAAAATCGTTAAGAAAAATATTTCAAAAAAATGCTCGGACACGTCGATTTTTATTTTTAAATTATCATTTAGAGATGTAATTTTCAACCCCCCACTCCTCAACCCCTAAGCGCTAGCAACTTAAACTTTAAAAATTCAAATTGCAAAGCAACCTTTCTGATACCTCATCTGATAGCTTTCTTTATGTTGAATACAATACAAAACAGTTTTTTAAAATCGGTTGAAAAATAACGGAGATATTTACCAGAATGTATTCAAATGAAAGTGCCAATATTCGAGCAGGCTCTAGCAATGTGTGGTAAAAACATTTGAAGTTTATGTTCTCAGTAGAGCGCTTTTTGAGTAAAACGTCGATTCTGGCTTGGATTAGAAACCTAAGCAGTACTATGCAGATTTATAAAAAATCTTGTCCGCAACCCACCACATACAATTTCCCAATTCGGCTTCCAACCGTGGGAATTTCTGTCGTTGGCATTCGACGTTAAACTGTAGGTCCCCCGTGTTTCTACTTTAGCGCTGAGGAGAAACACGTGACAAAGAAGAGGCCGATGACCAATAGTGGGACAAAAAGGCTGTCAATGATGAAGATAGTAGAGGATAGGATAGTTTAAACTGACTTTTAAGTACTCTAAGGGTTCACATAGGATAAAATATTTTAAAATGACTTTTTAATTACTATACGGATTTTTATATTATCCTAGGATTGCAATATAAAATCTAGGTACTCATGAAATAGTAAGCTGTAAATTGCTACTTGAGTAAGAAGACAGATTTGTGTATTAATAATAGTTTTCAATATTATTAATTGACAAACTGGCGTTTAAAGGTCAACGAATCAAAATCCGTCCAAGTTACGTTTACGCTGAGAAGGCAGCAATGTCCACCTATATCAATTAATGGCATTGAAATACAACAGTCCAAGGAAACGAGATACCTAGGTATGCACATGGATAATAAACTTACGTGGAAAAAACACATTGACAAAAAAGAAAAGAAATGGACTTAAAAATCAAAAAACTTTACTGGCTTATGGGCAGAAACTCCCGTCTTTCATGTGAAAACAAGATTCTACTGTATAAGACAATCATCAAGCCTATATGGACGTATGGTATCGAACTGTGGGGTTGCGCTAGTTCCTCAAATGTAGACGTGCTACAGAGATTTCAGTCCAAAACTCTGCGTGCCATAGTCGATGCCCCGTGGTACGTATCTAACTGTACATTACATGAAGATCTAAGGATACCATACGTCAACGAAGTTATACTTCACTACATGACTAACCATATGCATAAACTTCAAGCTCATCCCAACCCAACTATTCGGCCTCTATTAGACAATACCCATCGAAGACGCTTGCGTAGGAAATGGACAATAGATTCAGTAACTGAGGTTTACATATTCTCAAAAATTCTTTACATTCAAAAATGCCTGTATAATTAAAGTCATTGTATCATTATTTTATAGTATAAGGTATCGCCACTGGGTGATATTCTTAACATGCCATGTACATAAACAACAAATTAGCTCATGGAATGTATGTATATATATGTAAGTTGTTCCGATTGCTAATAAATAATAAACTAAAAAAAAATATTATTAATACACAAATCTTTCTTCATCAATATTTGATGTACGAGGTAAGCTGTAAATTGCTACTTGAGTAAGAAGAAAAATTTGTGTATTAATAATAGTTTTTAGTCTTTCATAAGTGTTTGAAGAAGTTTTAACCAAAATTTAATATTCACTCGTTGCTCCATGGCGACTGATACAAACAGGTTTTACGCGCTAGCGTCTTGCGCAGAAACTAACAGCTTTTGGTCTTAGCTTGACCACCCTCTGTTGATAAAACTGTGAACTATTATCTGCTGCTTTTACTTGTGGTACATCTCCAGTGCTATAGTGCCAATCCGGAAATTAAATTGCCAATCTTGTAGGAATAATTCCTATTTGGTAAAACAGAAATGTATTGCTTTTTTATCTAAACGTCCTAAACGTACTAATAAAACAAAGAAAGAAACCATCATTTGTAAGCTATGTTATACTACTGGGTGACTCATGAAGAAAATATTTTTGCTGTAATTTTTTCTCTTAATTTTTTCCATGTTTGTGTGAACTGAAGCTATGATTAGCATGGTCAAGTTTAGTTCTTCAAATAACAAATAACCTGAAACCGTATAACACAGCGATGTAATCATTGATTAGAACACCTTGTTGATCTTTCAGAAATAGGTTTTTCTTTAATTCGTACCACCGTTCCCACCCGGAACCGCCTTCGCATTACTTCAGGGGGGTGCGGACGTCCTTTACATACTAACCATTGATGCAACATGCACCATAAACTTAACTAAGTGAAATACGGTCGCCTCAGCTGGGGTTCGACCACGCGGCCGATCAGACCGCATTTCACTGTGACCTCGACTGACAGCGCGTATTCGCACTGCCCTACCGAGGTCCCTTTATAAATAGGTATAATCTACAAAGCTATATATTTTTCTTGTCACTTTATACATAATTCATTATAGAATTTTTGAACACCATACTTGCCGATGTTACTATTTTTAGTAATTTTGATTAACTGACAACATTTTCGGTTTGTTACTTTTTAAGCTTCTGGCGATATGAGGTCATAGATTCCATTGTCATTTAAAGAATAGCTACTGTCTACTACCATACCAACCACTTTCATAAGTTTGCCTTTCAACTTATACATAAATTACAAAGTTCTAGCGAAACATTCCGGTTATTCTGTCATTTGTTTTTATATATTATTAGCCAGACAGATTGGAGGCACAACAAAACGTTTGCCAAACTTATAATTATTTATGAAGCAAGTTATATTTATTCTGCATTGGGGGCACAGTTGGCCTCTCTAAAAAAATCATACAGTAGTTCCTCAAATATGAAATACATGTTTCTTTAGACTCTGTAAATTCCTATATTCTCTACACGTTTAGATTAAATTAATTTGTGAAAAGGCTTGTTTGATAATTAATTACAATATACACCATTCTTCTGATTCTTATTTATTTATGCCTTTATACCCCTGTCAGGCAACTTCATTGGACGGAAATAGATATTCCTTATTGGCACAAATGCATTAAAATCAAACTAACTACCTCAAGAATGGACTTACTAAACTTTAAGCATGTCAGCGAAGGGTCTATGGTATTTCATAATCATCTATTAGTTAACTTTTCCATACAACAAATCCGACTCGTAGACTAGCAAGAACTTTTTGTAGTTTTCTTGCTCTAGGAAGTTGGTTGAAAGGTGAAAGTAGCAGATGAAAATAATGAGCAGCCAAAATCAAGTTTGTTATATAACGTATACAAGTATATGCTTTACAAGTTGCTGGTAATTACCTTGTGTCATATAATTCTGTCTCTTTCGCTCTAAGGCGTTAAAAGAAAATGTTATCTGCTGAGGTATTGGTTTCGCGTGGTTAGGTCGGTAGAATAACGTTAAAAGAGCTCGTTTTACGATCTTTGGTTATCGTTTGTTGACTTCAGTCCTTATGATACAGTTTATTTAGTATCTGGTTAATTCATGCTCTAAGAGATTTATGCTTTGAAATTTCACTTTCTGTTTTAGTTTACCCTTGGGCTTTTGCGAAGTCGAGCAGGAACCACCACTGCGGTTCTGTCTAAGCGCTTAGATCGAGAATTTAACTGTAACTAGATAGGATTTTAATACGATTTAAATTTCCTCATGTATAACTACAAAGGATTATACGCTAAAATTGGTTCAACAGGCAACAGATTAGGTAATATTTACTTTTAGAGACAAAGGCCGATAAGCACATGTGACGAATTTTACTATTTTGGACAAAATCAAGAGGCTTGTGGAACATTTGTAGACGGGTGTGAGAATATCTGTGTCAAGTGAATCATTATATCAAGAAACTGTTTGGGAAAATCCAATTTTTAAACGTGTAGCTATTTTGTAACGACGCAAAATAACAAAAACATTTCGTAATAATTAAATGTTAACACACACTAGAACCCAATTAATTATTTGTCGATAATTAATATTATTTGTTAGATGTATATGTGTTGATAATGTTAATATTTATAACTTTTTATATGTTGGTTTAACACATAGTATTTGTTGCAAACATAAAATTAATAAGAATTACATAGGTGTGGCGACTGAAATTTGAAGCAACATTATAAATGGCAAAATGGATCGATCTAATTTGTTTAACTTAACCAGATGCATATTTTTATAAAATGTAGCGGGATCCTTCGAACAGTATCAATAGTATTCGTAGTTCCGCAATCATTCATCATCTATATATTCTATATTATAACATGGACAGCTATAAAATATGAAGTCATTTTGTCAAATAGTTATTGGTATAAAGTTTCCTGGATAAAAATATTTCCGATTTTTTTGCAAACCATGGAAGACGAACCTCACCGTGGTCCTTCAAGAATGCTCAACATCAAAAATCATTGATAAAACTGAGGATTTGGTTTTGAAGGATCGGAAATTAAATAGGGATATACATCTTGTATGCACCTGCACTTTATATCTTAACTGTGGAATGAAGTATGAAAACGTTATTCGCAACATGGGTGCCGTTTATACTAACAATTGAACAATAAGGAAACGCTGGAAACTTCCAAAGACCTAGTTAGTGAGTCGCTTTGCAGCTGCAGATGAAATTTGGGTTCATCATTATACACCGGAAACACCAAAACAATGGAAATATCGCGACTTTTCGTTACCAAAGAAGGCAATATCTGTATTCCTTCCAAAGAGTTTAAAAATAACGAAAGAGTACTACTACTACTACGTTAACCTTTTAGAGTAAGGTTTGGAGAATATAGTACACGTGCCCATACAAGTATCGTTTCCACCGCAAAACTCAACCAACAGAAGTATGATTTGCACGTCTAATTTCTGCACTTGACTTTCATCTACTCCCACAGATTAAAGCAGTCTCAAGTTAAAAGAAGTTTTCCTTAAATGACGAAGTTGAAGGAGTAGCTGAAAAATATTTTGCAGGAATCGGAATTTTTTTTCTGTTTTATTTTTTGATATCATTTCAAATGACCCTCGAATATATAACAAAAAAGGTAACATATTTCATTTCTGTCCCAAATGTTTGTCTTCTTCTTTGGGAAGAAATATTATAATATAGTTTTCGTTATTGGTATACAAATTATTATCTAATGCTATTTAAAAACCAGGGACGTAAAATTTAGTTCTGCTAGCATTTTGTAGATGAAAATTATTCAGAGAGAAAAACCTAAAAATACAAAAGTTCTTTTCGAAATTTAAACGCATTCTCAAGTTTTAGATGTGTTACAGATGTTTCTCTATTTCATGTTTTCACTTCACTACAACTGAATATTCGAAATTGTAGAGTACAGCTTGACCAACCTAGCTGAAACCCCGGCCGGGGATTGCGCGCAAGCAAGGTGGCTTAAATGCGCACGGCGCTAAACTTGAACTCTGCGCTTACAATATCGATATAGTCCGAGAAAAAGTAGTACAAACCTGTGAGTTTAACCATTGCAGTATACCTACATTTTACCACCGCACCGAAAAAAAGTTTCTACCGCCGAGTGTCCTAGGCCTGTGACTTTGATTTTCGGCATGTTCTGTGCCGCTCTCTAGTCTACGCATTTCCTACAACTAAAAAATACGACAGCTTTTTTCTAGGGAAGCAATCTTTCGGCATTTTAAAATTATTCAATGATATAGTTAACGTGATTATAATGTCCCTATAACGCAGTGGCTTCATGGACCTTTGCAACACCCATACTTATCACAACTACCAAGAGAAAAAAGAAGAATTTTATGGATATTAGTAAAATTTTATAAACTACTTTACAATCAAGACCACGAAATACAACAGATTTTATATACACTAGAATCAATAAATCAACCTAAAAATATTAAAACCTATCTAAAGGAAGCGAATAAATTAATATAGTTTATATAGGGTGTTCTTAAAATATGGGGCTACAGTGTGTTGGGCGGACACAGTAGGATAAAAATGTTCCGTTAACATATGTCCAAAATGCTTTGATGAGGAGTACGTGAGGTTTGGCATTTCGTGCTATACACAAGTCTAACCTGCCCCACCCTTGAAAAACTCCATGCCCCAACTACAACTAAGACACCAGAAACACCCTGGGAAAGTGCAGTGCTCAGGATTTAATCCTGAGCGACTTTGGTAGAATATCTCCGAAGTCCGGTCCCCGGAGTTACGTGAGTACAAGTTAGGAGTCTTGAGTTAATGTTTGACATAATAAATTTCCTAGGCGATATAACGGTGACCCAATGGTATGGCCCCCAAGGTCATCGGATTTAAATCAGCTGAATTTATTTATGGAGCTACATAAAAAATATTGTTTATGAAGAAGAGGCCCAGCTCTGGCAGTGCATTCCAGGAATATTTGAAAGAGTACCACAATCACTAATCCAACAAGCAGAAGCTGGTATCTCTTTCGATATAACTTTTTAACAAAGCATTTTCAGACATGTGTTTATTACAACTTTTTTCACTTACTTGGTCTCCATAATACGCTATACAAATTTGGTGCCATGTTTTAAGAACACCCTGTACCTATATCAAACAATATTTGGGAGTTTTTCCAATATTTATGTATATATTTGTAGAATTTGGTTGTATGCAAGCAATTTCATCTAACAAGACAATTAAGCAACTGAAATTAATAATTCAACATTGCTTTGCAAATACAGTAAAATAATAATATAATTAATGTAAAGTTGCTTAAATTTAACAACTGTCAAGCGATTACATTCACGTTGCCATGGGAAAAAGTATTAACTGCGTTTGTGGCCAGTGTTTCAACAACATTAAACATATTCCAATTCCTATTGTAGTTGTAACTCCTTTAATACTTTACACAATAAGTAATGCATATGTGCAAATGCGAGATTGTAAATCTGAGAAAAAAACACGACATTTCCAGCGGATCCCTATTGTTTATTGTTTTGGAGTTTTGAAATCGTACGCCACTTGTCGAATATAAACGGATATTTGCACAAGTGCTGAAATGTACTGGAACAGGAATCGTGGCACCTTATTCTTCACAAAAATACTGAAGTATTAATCAATTGGTACAACTGGATATGAATAATCTTCGGAACAATTTAGGAAAACGGGTGCTTTCAAGATATTTCCTTTAACTGTTTTAATTATAAGTACTGATTTTGTTTGTACGAACGCAAACTGAATCCAGTACAATAATAAGCAACTGAACGATTGGTTTAATCAAACTCCGCGATAAATATTTATTACATCACGCAGTAGTTGTATGAAAAGTTGCATGTTTCGATAAGCAGTCCATCTGAAGGATTAATTACATTTTTTTATATACAGTGCTTCCCGAAAGTAACGGATAAATTCTATAAAATTGTTGAGAAAAATATTTCAAAAAAATGCTCGGACACGTCGATTTTTATTTTTAAATTATCATCTAGCGATGTAATTTTCAACCCCCCACCCCTCAAATCTTAAGCGCTAGTAACTTCACCTTTAAAAATTCAAATAGCAAAGTACCCCAAAGTACGGCTAGAACCGTATCAATGCCTGCTCGAATATTGGTACTTTCATTTGAATACATTTTGGCAAATATCTCCGTTATTTATCAACCGATTTTGAAAACCTTTTTTTATTGTATTCAACATAAAGAAAGCTATCAGATGAGGTATCATAAGGGGTACGTTGCTATTTGAATTTTTAAAGTTGAAGTTGCTAGCGCTTAGGGGATGACGGATGGGGGGTTAAAAATTACATCTCTAGATGATAATTTAAAAATAAAAATCGACGTGTCCGAGTATTTTTTTGAAATATTTTTCTCAACGATTTTATAGAATTTATCCGTTACTTTCGGGAAGCACTGTATACACGCTTTGATTATTTTAAAAACACAATATGAGCGGAAACAGTAGCAAAATTAGCAAATTTATATAATACCGTATTCAACAATTCCCATTTTTAGTATCACTTAGTAAATTAAACGTCGTACAAGATCGATGCACTTTAGCAGAACAACTCACATATAAAATATCCCTTCGCGTAGTGGTTTCGAATACTTGTATATTTGTTCAGACAAAATATTTCAAGCACGTTATTAAAAGAACCCGTAAATTTTGCATCTGCACTAATTTCCTTAAAATGTTAAGTATATTCATATACTTTATCTAAAACAACAATTAATCAGATTTCACGCTGTGTGTAGCAAGCTGATTAGCAAATGTTCTTTGGTGTAGAAGTGAATGCACTTCCTGCGGTTCGGAGCCCACTTTGTTTTGTAGGTCCTTATGTTTAGGCACGTAAAAACACATAACTCAGCCATGAGAGAAGAGATCGCTACGCCTCTCACAGCTAGAGAACTCAAAGAATATAATCTTGAGGAAAAAAGATATCGGTTCTAAAACATTATACATTTAGGCATATAAATCAATCATTGAGTGAAGTTTTGTAGATTGTTGTATAAAAGCTTTAAATTAGAACCGCTTTATTTCTAGTAAATCTGCTGTCTAACGGTATTAATAGCATTAAAGATGGTTCTATTCAAGAATATAATTGTGAACATCTATAAATGCTATATTACTGTAGTTATGTATAGAGTGATTGAAATATGTGCAGTTTCACTGTCATAAAATCAGTTAACAATATAAACTATTCAGTAAACAGCTGATTTTTATAATAAGCTGGTTGGATATTTCTGTTTTCAATACTATTAAAACTTTTGTATACCAACGCGCGGAAACGTCTGTGGATAAAACTAAGGTTTTTATAGTTGTATCGGTTATAACTGAACTATTATTTGTTTCTCGAATCATTGGTCTACGACACAGATGTACAATAATATCATAAACTTTAACGCGATGCCTTTCTTTATCATTACACAGGTAATAAAGAAAGACACATATTGTTAAAGTACGTACGATATTTTGACATTGCAGAAAGAAGCGGAAAATAACTAGCGCAATATTTGACTTAAACTCAGTTTGTGGCGTTTTTATCGATTTTTCAATTCCATTTCATTATTCACCTGTAAATTACAGTTCTTTTTAGGACTAACACCTTTCGTTTCTTCGTTGTCTTGTTACCGTTCCAAGCAACGCCTAAAACAATTGAAGCTACGGAAATGGTTTCAACGTTGGTAAAATATTTTGAAAAGTCCCGATTCAGTAACTTCTATAAGATTAAAATGTTTATTGAAACTGATATTTCTGCACCCCAGAATCCTTTCAACTTTCACTTTGAGGTTAGAGTGGTTTTGTTTACTCTTGACAGTAGACAGTGTAGTCTACATTTTTGCAAAAATAATTGCGTTAAATGTTGCTTCATCATTACAGAAACGAAAAAAATTGGAAGACTATGCTGGTCACTTAATATGTTATTTAATTTGGGGACTTGGAAATGTTTCACTTTAATCCTAATGATGTGAATGGGGGAGATAGGAAACGTTAAATGATATTTATCAAATTATAGCCAATGATATATGGTAGACATAAGAATAATAATAATTTACAAGTGTAGGCAAATTACTGAGACCGTGCGCGTGCGTCACGAAATTACATGAATGACGTCACGTTCTTACTATGATTACATTACCTACACAAAATTTATATCTGAGAGGATGCAATTACACAATCATTTGCTAATGTCTTTGCAACACACTTAATTTTAAAAGGAAATTGAGCTGTATTCATTGGTGTATTATAAATATTTATAATAATTATTCATTATTAACAATTTACAATATTAAAATAGGCAGGTACCGATTACCTTACAAGCAAAATATCAAAGCAAAACAAAGCGTCGATGTACAACCATCATGTATACATACACACACGGTAATGCCAATGTAAAGAAAGAACAATTTTTTTGCGTAAAACTCTAAATAATTCGATAATAACAGTCACAAATATAACATGTTATTGTGCGGCATTACTAATAAACATATGTTTAATAAGTAATTTAGTAAAATATAGTTTTAAAGTTTTTCAAGGTTGGGAGTAACAAATTCCCATAAAATGTGTTTGATGACATACACGTACGGTCTCAGTAATTTGCCTATACGACTAAAATGGTTCGATAATTCAAATTCCTCAATTTCAATGTTTTTACGTACATCTGTTTCTGGTGTTATCTAATTTGGAACGTTTGTAGTGTCTTGCAACGTTTTAAGTTTGTGATTTTGTATGGAACGCTGGCTGTTATTTGAACCTACTATATCGTTTTACTTTTATATCAATTTCTTTACCACAACCTTTTAAAATGGGCTTAAAATTGTAATTTTTACTTTACAACGATATTGAAAATATTTCTTTGAACTCAAATTAGAAATATATATGTGTTTATAATTTGAACAGCAAAACATAGAAGGCTTCAATAAGTAAATATAACACGTAAAAGCGTTCGCTTTGTAAGAACATATTAATTCAAGTTCACTGAATTTTACCCTCACAGTATGAGGAAAAATTATTCTAAGAGCTAAACATATTACGCTTCAATGAAATCATTCATTATTAATATAATATAAATTACTTAGTTGTATTTTCAACTATACGTACATCATTCTCATTCTCTTTATTTTGGTATAATCTTGTGGATTTTCTAAAGCATACATAACATATTTTTCATGTGTCATATTTTCAAAACAATTTACCTCAATGAAACGCAACACTAATTTAGAAATTAATAATGTAATTTAAATCAATAATCTTACCCAGTGAAATAATCGAATTATTAAGCTAAAATTAGATATAGTTCCAATGCAGAACTAAATTCATGTTCGGTTTGCATTCCATTCATATGCTGACAATATCTAAGACGAATCACAAATTCGCTCAGTATATTGTGTAAGGTTTCTGCCATGAGCTTCTTTCATGCCTGAATGCTATGTAATTTGTTTATACGCTCATAATAAAAAATCCATTGGAATTAGATCTGGAGATCGGGACGATCACTGTATTAGTCCACTAGTTTATTTGTTAAAGAAAGGCTATTTAAATAATATTTCAAATGAAGAATGTATTGCTGCCCCGTTTTGTTGACATTATAAAATGTTGTTGGGTCGTCAACATTTTAGGTAAAGAGCAGCCATTAATTTTGTAGATATACATGTAGAATTACAAATAAATTTACTTGTAGATATTATAAACCACTACATACTTTCAAGATTGAATTTGTCAGGATTATTTTTTCATTAGTTGGAAAGCAAACTGTAGGTGCAGGTAAGATTTCAAATAATATTCGCTATTTGTCATGCCATCTAAGAAACATGTTTAATATTTTAAATTAAGGATTACCATGCAAACCTTGAAATTTTTTTGTACCAATCAAACAAAACGTTGTTTCACCTGTAAATGGAATTTGTTTTATATATTGTGTATTATTGTTACATCTATTAAATTGTGCAATGGAAATATGTGGGTACGTTGCCCCAAAATAAGCTCTACCATCATTCTAAATTTGATTGATACAGGATAAACAGTACAGAATTGTATGGTAAATAGACAAACTATATTTTTCATCCTATTATAGTTTTCTCACTACATTGCGCAACGTTTCTGCCATCACCTTATTTAATTGTTTATACTTTGTAATTTCTTAATGTTACGTGGTTTGTTCATAAATTCTATTAATATTAGATCTGGAGATCGTGCCGGTTACTATTGGCCCTTGTCTATTAATTTACTTGTTAGAGAAAAATTCCTTTCAAAATTTTTCAAATGAGACTGTGATATTGTTGACTATATAAACTGTTGTTAGGTCGCTTAACATATTGATGCTAGATCTGGAGATCGTTGGTCTATTGGTCCTTGTCTACTAATTAATTTAGTGGAGAAAAGACCTTTAAATAATTTTGTTAATGAAAATAAAGTTCCGTTTTGTTGACAAATAAACTATTGTCTTTTACTATTGACTTTGTAGATATAGATGTAGATTGACAAATATATTTAGTTATACATATTAAAACCAAGAAATCCGTCAAAGATTGATTTGTTCAGAATCTTCCATTAGTCAGAAAGAATACTGTACATCTAAGAAACATGCTCTAATACTGGATTACCATCCAAATTTTGAAAAGTTTGTTTACCAATCAAACAAACGCTTCAGCTGAAAATGAAATTTGTTGCAGATATTGTGTATTATTGTTACATCTATTAAACTATGCAATGGAAATATGTGGGTTCGCTACCCCAAAATGAGCTCCACCGTCATCCCAAATTTGATTGATACAAGTTAAACAGTATATAATTGCGTGGAGAAAGACTTTATTTTCTACATTATATATAGCTTTCATTAAAATGTATATAAAATTATTATTTGAATCTTGGAACCAAATAACTAAACCGGTCTCTTATGAATCCTTAAATGAGCATAATGGGCAACAGCCCACCTGTATCTAAACTCATACCAGTAAATTATAATTAATATAAATGAAATTATATATCACCAAAGTAAAATATTATTCACGAGATAAAATAAATAGACGCAATCAGCCCATGGCGTTTGTTAATGTAAATGCGACAGTTTTCAGCGGCCCGCATGTCAGAGTAATATTTATAATTAGCGGAGGTAGTT
>JABXWE010040427.1:0-14552 GCA_014611495.1 Limonius californicus | reverse complement strand
ACCAAATACTTTAATGTATTAATACAGGAAACTCATATACGTTTAGCATGATGAAATGCGAGACATTGATAGTGGCGTCATCTAAGCAGTTCGGTGGGCAAGTTTCAGTAAATTTGGATAATAAATTTACAGATTACTGTTTTAAATTCATTTTAATAGTTAAGAACCAAACCCTACAAAATGTTATAAACTTATTAAACGTACAAAGTAAAGTAAAATATCATAATTATCAAATATTATTAATTAAATAAGGGTTTTGCTGTAAGAAAGTAAATGGCATTTGCTTTAAATGTGCCACAAATGTTTTCGACAGCTGCCAAATACACATCTTAGTGGCCCACCAAGCCGCACGGATCGCTGCAGTCAGTGTCACGAGTTTTTCGGCGAAGTTTCCTGTATTATTCCTGTAATATATTAAAGTATTTGGTTGACTATATACTGTAGAACCTCTGTCATTGTCTTACTCACCTAGATAGTAGGCGGAAATCTACAGACAATTCGTTTTTATAATTTATTTTAGTGCATTTTATAAATTTTGCTATTTTGTTGTTGTCAAGTATTCGGTGTCCTTATTGGGAGCTTCGAAAAGCTTAAATTACTTTTAATTAGTTTGTGTTGCGTCTGAAATATTAACAATGGAAAGCACTCTTGGTCTTGCAAAGGATGTTTTTAGTTTAGAGGAAAACCCTTTAACATATTTTTAAGTTACAAATGCTCTCAGGATCACCTGGAATTATTTTGTTTCTGCATTAGATCACGAGGTGGGTGGAACAATAATCCTAATTCACAGCAACTGAAATGGTCTTTAAGACGATTATTGTTCAAAAATTCTGTAACTGCAAGTGTTAATGCAAATTGTGTCGATTTCGGAAACCACTGCACTCCTGCCTTTGAATTTAGATCAGATGATAGACACAAGGAAGACATATCTAATAAAACTGAAGATCTAGATGAAATTAAGAATTTTATTGAATTTATAGACAAAAAAGTTTTACTGACTTTCAAGAAAATATTATTTATTACATTTCTGGTTATATAGTTGTCAACTTAGTGAGTCGGTTAACTTGTAGTTATTGCATTGATATACTATTATACGCAAATATTGATTCAAAGCAAAATCGCTTGTACAGTGTATGTTCGGTTCCCAACAATAATATTTAATTTATGTTTATGTGTTTGAGTGTGCCGACACACGTGGACCGAAGGGCTGTGGCACTGTCGAAAAACAAGAAACTGGAAATGGAAATGCCGCAACAGTTAAACAAAAATGACCAAATTAGTACCTAATGTTTAAGAATTGTTAACATTTAGTGTTAAGTTAGTAATAATCGGAATGAAGTAAAACAATAAAATAAAAAATAGAAAGTATTTTTTAATTATGCAATCATATTTTCCTATATCTGTAAGGTGATATATTCCTTAAAATGTATGTACAATAGTAGACACATAAGTTCTTGACTTAGAAAAAATTCGGAATTAAATTAATTTAAATAAATAAAATAACCATAAAAATAATGATTTTTTAATTCCAGACGCTTACTACCACGTATAAGTCTATGAGACAGAAAGAGCGCGCAATACTACTGCACTATGGGTTGCATAAAAATCCATATGCTTCAGATGCCTAGCATAGCCTGTCCTTTCCAGTTACGTTAGTATACAGTTCACTGAGTACCGACCACCCAGGGAATTAGAAAAATTTCCGACCGTGGGGAGACTCGAACCGGGAAGCGTTTGGACTTTTACATCCAAAGTTTGGGTCTCTACCACTGAGCCATCCCCGCCCCTGTAAAATTATCATACATTTTCATAAAAAAAATTTCAAGAAGAATCACAAAGCCCACTAGGGTAGAAAACGAAACAAAAACATGCCTAGACCATATTTTCATCAAAACTGAAGACTGTGAAGAAAACATATTCCCGTACGTTGTAAAAAATAGTTTCACTGATCACTACCCAGTTTTTATCACGATCAAGAAAATACAAACAAAAGAAAAAATAAAACCGCAGCAAATCACAATAACCAAAGTAAATTATCAAGAAATAAGAAAAATGCTAGAAACAGAAGAATGGACTGAAGTATACACAGAAAACATTGAAACTGCCACAACATTATTTGTGAATAAACTAAATAATTACGTAAAACTATGGACGAACAAACAAATAATAGGAAAAACTAACAAACGAAAACCATGGATAACTATAGGTCTAATAAAGTCTATAGAAACACGAGAAGACATGTACAGAGAGCTGCGTGACGATCCTGGAAATGTAACAAAAAAGGAGCAATTTAAGAGATATAGAAATCAACTTAACACTTTAATAAGTAAAACCAAGAATAAATATTACGCAGAAAAAATCATTTCAGGCAAAAACTCGGCTTCAAATCTATGGCACACAATAAAACAATATATGAACAAAAATAACCAGAAAAAGTACAACATCAACCGCATCAAAGCACCAGATGGAAAAAACATCACACACAACACAGATATTGCCAACGAATTAAACAATCACTTCACAAACGTTGGGAAAAAACTAGCAGAGAGACTGGAAACAACAGAAAAGGATAAGTCTCAACAAATACACGGAACTTTACAGTCAATGTATTTGAATGAGGTAGAAGAACAAGAGGTTCAACAGTACATCATTGGACTGGACATTGGAAAATCTGCAGGACCAGATGACATCTCTGTAAGAACATTAAAAGAACTAATTAACTACATATCGAAACCTATAACCCATCTAGTGAATACCATCTTTGACTCAGGAATATGTCCCAGCCATTTTAAAAAAGCAGTAATAATACCAATCCACAAAGCAGGCGATCTAAGCATCCTTGGAAACTACAGGCCTATATCCTTAATCTCCAATATTGCGAAAATATTTGAAAAATGTTTAAAGAAGAGAATGATGGACTTTGTAAACAAAGTAAAGCTATTATCAGACATGCAATTTGGATTTAAAAAGGGGAAATCAACAGACGATGCACTCGCCACTCTAACTAGGCACATATATGATGCACTAGATAAAAGCAAACCAGCGTTAACAATCTTCGTGGACCTTGCCAAAGCCTTCGACACCATCAGCCACAAACGTCTCCTAGAAAAATTATACAAACTTGGTTTCAGGGGTAAAGTGCACAAAATATTGGAAAGCTACCTAACAAACAGATCTCAACAGGTAAGAATAAACAATACTTTGAGTGATACTCAAACGGTGGAATATGGAGTCCCGCAAGGAACGATCTTAGGTCCGATATTATTTATAATATATATAAATGATATTATGAGCATCAAAAAAACAGGAATACTTATTTCCTATGCAGATGATACTGCTATATTCTATAAAAGCAACACATGGGAAAATCTAATTAAGATAGTCGCTGATGACATGACTAACATATGCAAATGGTTCAGACAAAATATACTTACTATAAACATGGATAAAACCAAATACCTTGCCTTCGGTTGCTATGAAGATAGCATACCTAAGTTAGAGCCGATAAAATTACAAACTGGAAAAGTAGGAAACAAAACAGAGGAGCAGACAATACAACCTGTTACAAACATGAAATACTTAGGAGTAACGATCGACAATCATCTAAAATGGAACAAACACATCTTTAAAACAACAAATAAATTAAGATACTTAATATATGTGTTTAAAACTTTGAAACAGGTGTTGAACACAAAACAAATGAAAGTAGTATACCACAGTCTGTTCGAATCAATAGCGAAATATGGAATAATAAGTTGGGGAGGAGCATACAATAATAAATTGAAGTACATGGAAACACTACAAAACAAGATATTAAAAATAATACACGGCAAAAAACACAGATATCCCACTGACGAACTTTTTAAGGAGGCAAGAGTAATGGACTTAAAGCAACTACACTGTCAAACCATTCTTATATACAGCATAAAAAACAACATCTTTCGACCTTTAGAACATAGCATTAACACAAGGGCAAAGTGGAGGAAAGAAGTAGACCTGCCAAGAAAAGCAAAAGCTATTGGACAACGTTGTTTTGATTACCTGGCAGTAAAATATTACAATTTGCTCCCCTCAGAAATAATCTCACTAACGGGAAACATAAAAAGAATTAAAAAACAAATAAAGGCATGGCTTAACAACACCCCTAGACAACTTATTCATCGTCACCGAGACTAAACAGTTCCTAACTGTGCAATTTCTAGTTAATAATGTATACATACTTTTTATATTAATCTTTATATTAACTTTTATTTAAGTGTATACTAGTTTATTCAGTTTTTTTTGTATCTATTTTACTTGTTTATTTTATTTATATACTTTTGTAGAGGATATGTAGCTAACTTACACGCACAGGAGCACTGCACCTTCAGTGAATGTTAGCTTGAAATAACATGATAAGAAAAATTTCTAAACTTGTATCTAAGTGTTACTGAAATAAACAAATTATTATTATTATTATTATTATTAATCACGATAAACATTTATTTTTCTCACTGGCAACATTTTTCATCAGATACACTTATTGCAAGATAAACAAAATACAATAGTAGGAAATTGTTGGAAAATGTTTAAAATTGAACAAATGCAAGTCTGTAATGCCAATTCTGTGACAGTTAGCATTTATAAATGATTAAAATTTAGTCTGTGTCCTGTGTTAAATACGAATTTCTAATCATGGTACGTTTAACAGAAACTGAACGTATCGAAATTTTGATGATGATCGGGTACGGTGATAAAAAGAGAACTCACGACGATGTGTGCGCTTTATTTAATACTGTACATCCAAATCGTGAACCTGTTACGCGATCCACTGTAACCAAAATTAATAGAAAATTTAGAGAAACGGGCCACGTCAAAGATTTGGATAAAATTGGCCGTCCAAAAATAGCAACAGACGATAAAATGTGACATTGTGCTTACAGTTTCCGAAAATCCTCATACTTCAACTCGACAATTAGCCCTGTATAATACTGTTAGTCAAGGAACTGTACTGAATATTTTACATACAGAAAAAGTTCATCTTATAAGGTTAAACTTGTTCAAGAATTATCAGAAGATGATTTTGATAGGAGAATTCAGTTTTGTGAAGAAATGATGGACGGGTGCCATAACGATCCACAGTTTGTGAATTCTACTATCTTCTCTGACGAAGCCACATTTTCTTTAAATGGAGCTGTAAATCGGCACAATTCCCATTATTGGTCGCAACATAACTCACATTGGATGGAAGAATTCCACACACAGTATCCACAAACGTGTGGGCGAGAATTATAGGAGACAGAATTCTTGGTCCTTTTTTCTAATGGCACATTAAATGCTGATTGGTATTTGGATTTTCTGAGGTTTGAACTTGTTCCCGCGTTAGCTGTTTTATTTCCAAATGCAGAAAATCTGGACACGCGGAACAATAGAATTGGTTGCAACATGATGGTGCTCCACCTAATTATAGCATTCATGTTCGTCAATATTTAGATGGAATTTTTACAAATAGGTGGATAGGAAAGAAGAGGGCATATTGAGTGGCCAGCGCGATCTCCGCATCTAAACCCGCTTGACTTCTTTTTGTGGGGCCATCTTAAAAGACCAGTGTATACAAACAGACCAGACCACTATTTGGAAAATCTAAAAATTCGTATATACGAGCAATATCACCTGCTACAGTTCAAGGATTTTCTGATCGTATTGCCCAGTGTGACAGTGAATGGCGAACAGTTTGAACATTTGCTTTCTTAAATTGATGTTAAATACGATTTGAAATTATTTTACGAATTTGTGAACCTGCTATTGTCTTTTGTTTATCTTGCAATAGGTGTACCTGATGAAAAATGTTGCCAGTGACAAAAATAAACGTTTATCGTGATTGTTCTTGAAATTTTTATGATGCAACTCTATGATATTTTTACATGGCTGTGTAGAGAATAAAAAACACTAACTGGTCATGCCATAAAAAGTATAAGTTGCCATTTAAAAAAAATGTCGACGACGTCACAGCTAAAACATCACAATCGAAAAAAAAATGAAAAACCCCAGATTGTGGCTGAGCTTGATAGGAAACTTTTGTTAGAAACTATTTTCCTAAAGTTATTATTTAAGGCTCTAGCATCTATGTTCCTTACTTTTTATTCACCCTGTCTAAAATATAGTGCAATAAATTGCTCGGTTCTATGTACCAATTAGAACTTTTTGTAATTCAGTTCAAATTTTGGTTTTTAAGTTATACTCTTAAATTGTGAAAAATATTTATCAAATTTTAAACAGGAACATGACTCATTAAACGTACACTTATTTTTAGAACATTCAAATTTATTTATTTAAATCACAAGAATATCAAACGCCTATCAATACTGAAATAAGGTCTAATATAGTACTAATTTAAATTTACATAATTATCCATTAAAACTTTAAATTATACCTAGCGATGAGTCACATATTCAAATTAACTAAATGTTTAGTACAACAAACATTATAAATAACCGATTTACTAAATTAATAAAAATATTGAATATACAGGGTCCGGCAACTGGTATCACCTATTTTTAGTAGGCTGTTATTAAAACAATATTTTGTTATTGACAATTCTATTGTCAGATTTGTGTGCGTTAATTTATGCAGTTTAATAGATCATGGATAAGTTTCCAATTAATCAACGCGTATACGTGGTTAAAAGATTTATACGAAGTCAATCAGTTGTGAACACTCAAAGGCAGTTTCGTCGCGAGTTTAATGTTGGAAGACACGGACGATTTCCAACACGACAAACAATAATGTGGTGGGTGCAAGACTTTGAAATTAGGGGAAACGTTGGCTCAAAATTTACTGGAGGCGTACGTACAGTAAGAACACCCGAAAATATCAAACGCGTCAGACAAGCTGCAGGAAGAAGTCCGAGGCGATCAGCAGCAAGACATTCAATTGCATTGCAAATTTCCGAAAGAAGCTTACTAAGAATTTTGCATTCAGATTTGCACTTCCACCCATACAAAATTCAAGTATTTCACAAGCTAAAAGATCCTGATAAACCAGTTCGTGTGGCTTTCTGCAGGCGGTTTTTGCAAATTTTGGAAAATGATGAAAATCAATGAATTTTTTATTGATGTCAGATGAAGCTCATTTCCATCTTAGTGGATATGTTAACAAGCAAAACTTCCGCTACTGGGCTGAAGAAAATCCACACCAGCTTCATGAAAAACCTCTTCATGATCATAAAGTCACCGTTTGGTGCGGTGTTTTAATATTTGGAATCGTAGGACCATATTTTTCCGAAGAAAATGATGAAACGGTTACCATTAATTCTGAACGTTACACTCATATGCTGGAAACATTTTTAAGGCCGGAATTACGCAGACTTGGGCAAAACCAAGTATGGTTTCAACAAGAAGGTGCCACCGCACATACAGCACGGCAAACTCGAATTGTGTTGCAAAATATGTTTCCTGGTCACTTGATTTCGAGGTTTGGTGACATAACATGGCTGTCCAATTCCTCCGATTTGACGGCTCCTGATTTCTTTTTGTGGGGATATCTGAAGCAAAAGGTCTATGAGAGGCGTCCTCAAACAATACAAGACCTTAAAATGCGTATTTCAGAAGAAATAGAGAATATTGGACCCGAATTGTTGACAAGAGTGATGCAAAACTTTAGACAAAGATTGCAGTACTGCATCGAGGCTCAGGGAGGCCATTTAAATGAAGTAATTTTTAGGAACTAAAATTGCACATAATAAAGTTGATATTCATCTCAAATTTGTTTCAATCCATTACTTTTTATCCTTAGGGCAGGTCTTGGAAAATAGGTGATACCAGTTGCCGGACCCTGTAGTATTATTTTGCTTAAGTCACTTGTTTCTTCTTACAATATTAAACCAAAATCATTGTGCTACTTTTTTTGATAAACAAATATTACCGAGCATAAAAAGTTTTAAATTATTTTACAAATACCTACTCGTATTTCTCCAGATTATCAAAATATGTGTAATATTCCTGCTCGTTAGGTTAGTACAATTAAATACTAAAGAAAACAACTATAAAAGTATATTTATAAAAGTAACTTGCTTTACAAAAAAAAAAGAATTGGCTTTATCAATTCAGTTTATACATTTATTATTTGCTATGTCTAGTTAAAATATAGAATGTAATTTTTTAAAAATAGAAGTAATCTCAAGCCAATAAAATACAACAATGTGTTAAATTAAATACCAATGCTAATTAATTCGTTTAGAGGAAAGCTCACAAACTGCCTACAAAACAATTTTAGCATCCATTATTCTGCTTGACGTAGACGTGCAAGACGCTGAGACAACTCATCTTGCTCTTGTGAAGCTTGCGTAGTTGCTATGCTGCCAGCTTGTACACCTTGTGGTAATTCCATATTGAGTTCCAATCTGAAAAAACACAGAGAAACAATTTTATTTATAAGTTTCTTTTAATAAACACACTTTATTTCGGTCAAATATGGCAATATTTTTTGAAATATTTATAGTGAACACTGGTAAATGTTTAGTTTGATATTTTCCACTTATCTTTTTTAAAAAGAAAATGACAGTTCCATTAGGTGGTCAGAATGATCTTTAGCTCTATAAGACCTTTTTGGGAACATCAGAATATAAAATATCCAACATACAATTACTTATTTACATCTACAATTTATTGACTATAGTCTAGTCCAGACTATAGTCTCTCTACAGTATTGGTTTTTGTAAATAACCACAAGTTTCGTATTATTTCCAATACCAGTTGTATTGTAATTTTCAGTAAAATTTTGTACCATGTACACATTTTAAAAAGATTATCATACCCAGCTTCATCCGCAACTTGTTGCATTAGTGAATCCACATCACCCTGTGGGACGGAGGTAGTAGTCGACTGTGACATGGCGTTTTCCATGTAACTGCTTTGGACATCCAGATCTTCAAACTGTTGCTCAAATTTGTCCATTAATGAGGAAATCTTCTCTAAATTCATACTCTTCATAGCTGCATCCATAGCTTTCACAACTCCTAAAATTTTCAAATCACTTCAGATTAACTAGATCTGGTATATGAATAGTCAAAATCATATTTAAAGTATCACAAAAAAATGCCTGGGAATCTTTCTTTTATATAACATGTTTTTGCTATACACACTTCAACTTGTGTTTACAAAAAAAAAGCAACACAGAATCAGCTTTTGAAGACTATTTTTTCTACTGACGGTCCATTACAGCTAATAACAATCAATTAATTAAAACTAACTACAAATCCTCTCTTACCAGCCATTGAAGTGGTTACTTTTCGCGTTGTAAGGGCAGTCTGGACACGACTAGATACTGCATCTACACGAGCCGACATTCTCAAATAATTTATAGCTTGATTTTTTTGCCTAATTGCATTCTCCGCATGTATTCTAGCCACCTCCACGTTTCCTTTTTGTATAGCTTGCTTCGTTTTTGCTTTTTCTTGTTTTTCTTCCTTCTCGCATCTTTTTGAGTTTCTTTCCAATTCTTTTACTGCGAATTTTAAATTGAAGAGGTGTTCTTTTTGTTTATTAAGGAAACTGCATTAATTCATGTTGGTGTAAGAAGAAAATTATTTAATAATTATTTAAACAGTATTCTGAATTACCCACTCCAAGAGACCTCCGTGAACTAAATGAAGTTAATAACTGTATTTTGTACATAAACTTCTGAATGTACAAGTTAAAGCCAAATTTTAAATATCTGCCTAACATTTTTTTTAAAGTTTTCAAATACTTTTAAGTATGTAACAACAAAACTTTTAAAGAATATGATCTGCTTTGAATTATTTTTATGCATAACCACTTAGGGACTTCGCAAGCAGAAGCTTTTCCAAGGTCTACTAATTAAAATATAGAACTTCCTATTTACATGTTCTACAGGGTTCGGCAGTGAAACGGGATGATTTGAGATGGGGTTCAGAGCTCATAAGATGGTGGTGGGGACGTACAAATTGTACCCCACTTTATACCATACGTTTTTAGCATTTTTTTAATAGTGAACGAATATATCTACTACAAACAAACAAACAGCAATTGGTTACACAAATTTATTCAAAATATTTTTTATTATAAAGAAATATTGCTAACAGAATATATATAATCAATTTACGCGCAAATCAAGTTTACAAACACGAGACGATTTCTCTAAGAAATACGCATGCCTATATGCTACGTCTCGTAAGAGATAAAGCACTCTAAGAGAGAGATATGCAAGCTAATGCTAATACATCTAAACTCAAGCGGGGTACAAAGTATACCCCCAACAAACAAAATTTATTATATTTTCAAAATATGAAGTGTACTTGCACCAATTATGACGTTATAGGTTACTTACAGCATTATTAGAGGCAATGGTAGAAGAATAATAAATTTTAAAAAATTATCTTTAAAATACACGTAATTTTATACGTCTGGGGTACAAAATGTAACTCCTTGGTAGGCCAAAGGTTAACTGAAATAATATTTAAAACACCCTGTGACAAAATCAAATAGAAAATCATATAATTTGTGACTATTTATGCCAGTTATTAAAGATTGTACTGTATACTAAATATACCTAAACAGTATTACTGTTTTAACAAAACCAAAGAGTATATAATGGGGAAGAGACTTAACGCTAGGATATTTAGCGTATACACTTAACCCACCCGTCCGCTAGGATCCAGGGCTTTGGCCCTCTGTCAGCCGGTTAAGAGTACTATTTGTAGCCCAGGGATTTCAGATTATCTCAGGACAAAACCATTATACTACAGTTAACTGGCCTCAAAGTCCGACGGTGTTGCCATATTCAACCTAACCTTCACTCCCTTCGGATTACTAGTACCTTGGTAACAATAGACCGTATTTGAGCATTTCTTAGAATCTCCAGGGTTGTAAAATCCCACTTGTCATTTCTGAGTAAATACATCTATATAATAAAATGCCGCTGGTGCAGCCGAATATGAAATTGTATATTTCGTAAAATAAATATAAATTAATTTATTTAGAAAAGCCTAATAATATTTTTGGTTAATTAAATATTTTTGTTTAATTTTGACCTTTCAAATTAAATAGAGATTTTTGCGTCCAAAATTGAAAAAAAGTCATTTCAACATACTCGGTTCTTAAGCTACTCTTCAGGTAAAATTTATTGTAAACTGTTTTCAAATCAGATCATTTACGATAAGAGGAAAAACCTTCTCCTACCACTTCAGGGCGTAGCAGTTTTCCTGGTTACGTAGTTTATACGATTTTAAAAAACTTTAATTGCCTGCGTGTTCGAATCACATGTGTTTAAAAAGAGTCATTAAACGAACCAAGTGAACTGCTCTTGTTAGAAAAGGACTACAACAACAAAGATTTCGTGAAGTATTTAAAGAGACCCACTGCAACTGTAACAAACCATAAACGGAAAAAATACCTAAGGAAAAAATACCTACGGAAAAAATACCTAGGAAAAAATGCCTAAGGAAAAAATACCTAGAGGAAAAAATACCTACGGAAAAAATACCGAAAGCATAGTACAACAATTTCTATTCCTTTGTACCAAGAATATTATTATTCCATTAACATAAGTACCTTCTGAGATAAGGGTTTTTGGTTAGGTAAGTAATAAATAGACATCATTAGATAATTTAAATTGTTATGTATAATGTTTTTCTAGGTGTAGTTAAGAACAGTTTATTAAATTTCAATTTATAATTTTATTTAATAGTGCCATTTGTTATTTGATTTATGATCTCTGTAAGTTCTTTGTATATTTATTTATGTGCAATTAGATGAAGTTAAAATTTGTATATTTTGCTTTGTTATTAATAAACTTTTGAATCTTTAAATTTTTGGAATTATACACCGGATGTCTCTGGGGGGTGGCTCACCGCTATACATTTTCTCTTTTTAATGTTACAAAAATGAAATTTGGGGGATGTGTATAATAATAACGGTAGGAATTTGGGACACGTGACAATAGCGAATCAAAATCTTTAGAGCGGGTTTAGAAAAATAGGTTCTCAAATTTCAAAAATTTTGGTAGCGCGCCGTTTTTACAGTCAGGCATTATCATAAAAATTGTTTTTATCATTTTCTGTCCGTAGCCGTCGATCCAGGTACTGTGTAATGCAGTAGAACTGTGATTTAAACATTATACTACCTAAACCAACCGGACAAGAAAAGCAATCCTGTACAAGCACAATATGGCAACAGCGGTATAACGCACAAGCACCACTGGTGACTAATAATAGGCGCAGGTAGAAAACCCGACAAATTTACTGCACCTTTAGGGTTTAAAACAAATTTAATTTCATAAATAGCGATAGGCAACACATTTTACAGCGTACTCTAAATTCCGTAAGGCTAGGTCTCTTCCCTATTATATACTCTTTGACAAAACGTTTTTGTTTTTTCTTGGACTACAAACCGCCAACCTCCCAGTGTGTATTTACTTCAAGTATACAAACATTTTCTATGTTTTGATTAAGACATTATAAATGTATGCAACATATGAATTTCACTCCAAAATGATTGCAATTTTCGTGCTATTACAATTTCGAAATTCTAGGAAGTCACTGCATGAATTACTTAATCTGGCAGTATTAAAGTGTCTGCTTCAATGCAAAAACAGAATATACATTTATAGTTATATATATAAAAGTGTTAATGGGAAAAGAGAAAAACTGAATCTTAATAAACTAAATAAAGTACGAAACTTGCTGGTATTAGTCAGCTAGCCCAGCCTAGAACAACCTTGAAAACATTGTCTTGTTTAAAGGATACTTTCCATGGCCGAGGCAGACATTTCGTTGCCCGTTTTGAACCCCTATCCTCCAATAGATTTGGAGGCCCGCTTCCTACAAAATATTTACAAAATAGTAAAATTTGGAAATAAAAACTTTCTACTCGCACTGTTTTCACACACTATGAGTAAGTATGACACATATTTTCGACTGCTTTTGACATCCATTGCTGCCAATGCAAAAACACAAAATTTTGATATGTTAGTATCAAGAACATTAGATACATGTCTTGTACTACTACTATTGGGCTGTTCATTAAAATGATTAATACTAGTACTTATTATTTGTATGATCTGTACGGTACACAGTTCTTAAATTTCCGTTTACATAAATTGTGTTGCGTTTATTCTATCTAATTCAGTTGGCACCACCCGTAGCCGTAGTCGTAGGATTGAATAATATATAGGATGTAGCAAAAGTCAGGACCCTATGAAAGCAGATACTCAGCGCGCAGTAAAATTGCTGTGAAACGTGTTGCACGAACGAATGTTTACATTTCAAACTTTTTACGGAAGAGCTACTGACGTTGTGATTCTGTGACACGAGAAAAATGTAATTAAAACTTTTGAAGATCATGGCGCTGTGTTACGTACTTATTCCAGTATCCTATAACGATATTTGCGTTAAAGCTATAGCTAAACATGTTTCCTCTCTCTGTACATGTTTGCAATTTAAGTGTGCATTTACATGCCGGCGACACGTGGCCAGCTAACCGCAAACAACCAATAGGGGGACAGGACGAATCTGTAACCGTGACAGTAACGTGTCGCTTTGCCGGCCTTGGTGGTTTAGTGGTTAGCGCGTTTACCTTTAGATCCATATACCTATTACCTCCTATACTGCGGACTACCCATGTTCACAATGAGTGGTTCGCGTAGGAAACAAAGAAAGAGGTTTGACCACACCGTATTGTATTGTGCAGTAAATGCGCAGGCGCGAAATGTGTTAAACACGCCCAATTCCCAAATTTAAATTTTACGCGCGTGTTTATTCAAATTTAAATTTGTAATACGTGTTGGGAAATTATTTTTTCTTCGCCAGAATTATATACGGATCCTGTAGTTATTACCATGGTCGAACACTTTTTAAAATAATAATTAATTTTCAAATTGCAAGAGTCTGGCATAGGTTAGCTTGCTTTGAAAAATTGTTATTAACTATAAGTCGAGATTACCAGTCAAGAAGGTACAATAAATGTTTTACGATAATATAAACAAAATCTTTTTATTATGTAACTGTTCATTACCTTTTAGAAATAATATGCAAACGCAGCACTCCATGTAGAGTTCGGCAAATCATGATTAACTTATCTACTGAGTGATCAAATAAATTTCAGCGCTAGTTATCCATGGTAATTTAAGTCATGACTTTTATTAATTCGTACAAACAATTGAATGTTTTGCATATCACCTTCAAATTTGCGCGCCAGAAATCTACTTAAAATTTAAACTTGAAAACATCATGCACAAGATTAGTAAATAAAGGTATATTTTTTAGGTTAACACTAAAATAATGTTATTAAATGTATAATAGTAGTATTATTAACCATTTTTAATAAAAATACTACGATTAATTTTAACTACTGACAATTCATAAATTTGACATTTCAATTAATTTTGTTTTGTCAATTAATCAAAGTTATGACTTAAATTTCCATGGCTAACTAGAGCTGAAATTTAAATAATCACTGTATATTATGAACAATTTTTGAATTTGTGTAGCATATTTAAGGAAAAGGCAGTGTCTAACAAAGTTGTGGAATCTTTATTGATGTTTAAATAAAATTAAT
>JABXWE010040426.1:0-12234 GCA_014611495.1 Limonius californicus | reverse complement strand
ATATATATATATATATATATATATATATATATATATATATATATATAGGGGGTATTCTATTTTAAAAGTAATACCCTGAAGATATATTGATGTAGTGGTTCACCCTGTATATTTAAGAATATTTTTATAAGGTGCACATTTTGGCACTACACTATTTAAAAAAAGTTAAAAAATCCTAATTATTTGAATAGTGCCAATATTGGCGCACTAATGAGCAACCCTGTATATTTAGTATGTTGTAGTATGTAAATATCTGGATTTTCTATTGTACACGTTTACCATATCTCGAAATTCCAGGATTTTTTTGTATGTATTGTATCTGTTTTAGGAGTTCCTTTTTAATTCACACCCCCTCTGGAATAGTTTTCGCATTATTTCATGCGGGTGCGAGTGCCCCTTACATACTATCAATTCATGCAAAATACACCCTAAACTTAACTAAGTAAAATACGGTCACCTCAGCCGGGGTTCGAATACGCGGCCGCCTGGCCGCATTTCACTGTGATCTCGACTGAGCGCTTGTTCGCACTGCCCCATCGAGATCCCTCTGCTTTAAGAGCTAGAAGATGTTTATGTTAGAACGAGTATTCTTTCAAAATATTTAGTCGTACATATATAGAACTAAAAACCGACATCTTCTAAAATCGCTCATCTATGTACATCACACTTACTTAGCACGGCCGTTTCATGGAGTCAGTAGCTGTTTTAATTTTATATACCGGTTTTTCTGATTTAATGAAGTATTAATTCAAAATGCATTTCTGCTTACTAAAGCACTATAATTGCATAAACAAAGAATCACATTGTTGTGTTAACTATTTTTATACATACTATTTCTGGTGTCAATATATAATTTACCGAAAGTCATCGTAAATTTCGGAAACAATTTCAGCAAGAAAATTTTTTTACTAAGTACTTACCACCATATTTCCAAAGTTCCATGTAAGATGCAATAAAATAGAAACAGTTCTAACAGCAACCATGTTGAATTGTAACTGGAACGACCAAGGTTGTTCCATTTATAAAAAAGCAATTAGTGGACGTATTTCGAGATGTAATCTTCAGGGCCTTGGGCATTTTAATGAATTTGTTACGGTGGATGACCTAATCAAGTAGATTACAGAGATGATACAGCGCTAACATTTTTTTCCTGATATTTCCAAATAAAAAGAAATTCTTGCTGGTTCATTCTCTGCCACAAGCGGGTCGGTGTGGGAATAAGTAACGGGTATATAGGGATGAGAAAAACTAGTAAAATGGTAGTTCCTGACTAATAGTTGTCCAGGATTCACCTGTGTGAGCTAGGAAAACCAAGTAGATTTTGAGCTAAGGCTAGGATGCCGACACTTAGACCTACATAATGAAAGGCACATGCGTTACTGCTGATATAGTTCTTATACGAGGGTGGTTAATTATTTATTGTCCAAGAAGCAAATGACTTAGACATTTGAAACAATTTTATTTCTCAACATAGTCCTCTAAAAGTTTAACACACTTAGTGTAACGATGGTGCAAAGTTTGAATGCCTTTAGAAAAAAACTCTTGTCCTAAACTGCAAACCATTCATTCACAGCAGCCATCACCGCTTTATCGTCCGAAAAATAAGTAAGTAAATGTTCTTTTAATTTGAGGAATAAGTGAAAGTCACTGTGGGGCCGATCTGGCGAATATGGTGGTTGTTCTAAAATTGAAATTTTAGCATTGTGGATAGCAGCCATAGAAATGCAACTCTTGTGAGCGGGAGCATGGTCGTGGTGGAACAGAACACCGTGTTTCAGTTGTGCACGCCTTCTTGCATTATAGTCTCACGAACTTTTGGTATGCTGTTTGCTTAATAGTCTCCCGTTATTGTGTGATCACCTGGTAAACCATCAACAAGAAGAATTTCAAAATCCCAAAACACTGTGCGCCGCCATTCCATACTCAGCCGTTTTGACTTTGGATCAAAGTGATAAACACAGGGTTCATCTACAGTTACAAATCTTGCCAAAAATCCAAATCCGTGTCCAGTAATCTCAAATTGCTCGCATCAGCCAGAAACCTCGCGTATGAACAGGTGACAACGTTTTCGGAATCTACCGTGCGCAGCCTTTTTCTAGTCTCAATTCCTTGTGCAAAATTTTCGCAGCGCTTCCATTGCAAAAGCTACAGGTCCCAGCATTTGACCATAAGTTTCAGATCACTCAGTACCATATCATGGACCAAATCAATATTTTATTCAGCGACAACAACTTCTGGTGCTCCAGCACTTGGTGCATGTGACACGATTTCCTTCCTAATTTGAAATCTCGGTACTAATTCTTAATTACTTGATATGGCAGGGTAGAATCACTCAACGCCATACCTTCCATATTCTTCCGATAGCATCAAATATTATCTCCCATAATCCATGGAAACTAATCAACAATCTGCTGCACCTAAACCTAACATATCTGTTTGCACAGGCAAAAAACCACCAACAAAGACGTTCAACAAGAGGGCAAAGAAGAATACATTGCAGCATACAAAGGTAATTTCCTACGTATAAATATGATCGATATAAACGATTACAGAAAATTAACCAAATACTACGACTCACTCAACATTAAGTATCACACATCGAAGATCTCAACCCCTCGCAGTAATATTACGGAGTGTTTCCATATCACTAACGGAAGAAGAAATAAAGAGCGAATTAGGAGCTCATAATCTCCCTATTATCAAAGTATACAGACTATAACAAATTAAAGTATGCAATACCAGTCTGCGCTGTGGATTTGACCAAAAGTGACGAAACCAACAAAATAAACCATTGTATCATTAATATGGAACCTAGACGTAAATTACCCTATATCACACAATGATTGCGATGCCAGCTCAACGGCCATACAAAACATTATTGCAAACTCACTCCGAGGTGTGTAAAATTTACACTAAATCACCACTATAAGGACTGCACAAAAACCAGTGAACAGAAACCCCAATGTGTAAATTGCGACCGCGAGCACGCAGCGAATTACAAAGGCTGTCCTTATTTCCAAACAGTTACTCAAAAATAAACAAAAATCATCCTACCCAGGAAAGGCGCAATAATACTTTTACCTATAGCACAGAAACCTTCCCATCTCTCCCAAATTCTAGTAACCAACCATCTACCCCAAAACTCATCCGTGCCCCAAATCATATGCTAATCCTACCCCTCGTCAAATCATAATAAGCAGAGCCAAGAGCCAACAAATCTCATAACTTTAATACTAAAAACACTTCTAGAACTTATAACACCATACATGCATAAATTCAAAGCAGTTCTAATCACGTTCCTACCAACACTAATCAATAATAGCCCTTAGACAACCAAATTACTTTAACTTAACAATCGCCAGCTGGAATGCTGACGGCATCAAAACAAAACGTTCAGAACTAATCAGCTTGTTAGCGAACAACAACATTGATATCGCATGTATTAGTGAAACCTACCTATTTCAAATTGAAAAATTTAATATACCGGGATATGTAACTTTTAGACACAACAGAACAGCATCTACAGCTTCAGGAGCAGTGATAATTATACTAAAATAAAATTATTAATATGTCATCTACCAAACCAAAATCTAATAAGCGTAGAAGATGTTGAAATCATCCTTCAACTAGCAAATAACAGAATTATGCGAATAACAAGCATATATAAACAACCAAACAAGTCCATATCAGAAACGGACCTTCAGAAACTATTTAGCCACCAAGAGCCAACACATGTTATCGGCGACTTAAACTGCAAATACAAAATTTGGGGCTGTAAAGTTGACAACCCAAACGGTCATCGTCTCTTCAACTATACCACTATAAACGCAATACAAATATCAGCCCCAGACGAGCCCACACATTACCCGTTATCGTAGCTATCACCTACCCGATATCTTGAGTATAATCCTACACAAAAATGGAACCACTCCTATGACACCAACAGTCACCACCGACATTGACTCGGACCATAGATCTTACTCAGACCCACCTCACCTTATTGACAAACTTTGTTACAGGCCAAACGAGCTTTTTCGTCGACCCGCAACAGGATAGGTGGAAAAAGGCCTAGAGCTTAGCTCAGAGGAATAGGGGTGGTTCACGGAAACCGCTTACGGGAGGGAAATCTTCCTAGTTGTGTACACGGTAGCTCAAAATTAACGGGAGTCACCTTCCAAATCACAACAGATTACCAGTTCTCGTGGAAGGCCGAGAAGTCATCAGCTTACGGAAATCGGACTCACCTTTATTGTGCCTCCTCCTATATGTAAAGCTTGCAAATTAATACACACGAAGATAAAATTACATAAAAAGTAAAAGATGTGGTATATTTCAAGGCAAATATAATTCAACTTCTTTTAGATTATTGATATGATACAAGAAAAATATCGATTATATTGAAAATGGCAATATTTATGATTAATTAAGACAAGATTTTGTTGGAACGTTCGAACTGAAAAAGGCTCGCCGACAGTGGCTTGCGATATTTAATTTCTTAGAACAGATCTACGCAGCCAGTGGCGTCGGAGTTTACAATTTAATACAATTTATGAATACACTTTACTTAATAAGAAAGAACAACTGGCGACTGAAGGTCGCTTTACGTCGCATTAAAAGAAAAAAGGTTCAGCACTTGAAACTTGAAAATTAAGTTAAAAAAAAATTATCACCATACAATTAAAATTTCACCTACTTCAGTATCGTTCGGTAGGGAGCCGAGAGAGGCGCAACTGGGGTGTTCCTAAGATCTTCGGGAAGCAGGAAAAACTCGCCCCTGAAGACTGGATCGAATGGACATAACGCTACGGCCAGGGCTTTTTCGACGTCGAGAGAGAAGAGACGGGAACTTCAGATGTCAATATCTCCGCCGCTGGACGGGAGGATCACTTAAGCTCGATGAACAGAACTTCCACGGGTTTGCTAGCTTTTATCCGACACAAGTCCAGAAAATAATTTCACTGAATTGTTTTTGCAAAAAGCTGACACTCTGCTAATATTTTTAATCCGACACAAGTCGAAGATTCTTTTGCCTAACGCAAAAAGCGAAACGATAAGTCAATTAGCAGGAGAGCAGCAACACAACCCGGTATCCAAAAAGAAAGCACGTCAGTTCACTCCCAAGGCCCACCGTCCACTCTATTTCTTAATTTATCAACGGTCCACGCGATGGTATCGGGTGGTCGGGCCGAGCAAGATGTTAAATTCGACTGAAGAGGAAACGCAACACGAATATACATCGGCCAAAAATAGTACACCACATTGCGAAATATGGTGCAATAATTCTGGAGCAATTTAACACGTAAATTCGCAGAAAGCGTCCAGGGCCAAGCGCACAGACAAAACATTAAATGGCAATTTTGCATGGTAACAACAAAAGGTTCACTAAAACTGTATTTGGGAAATAACAATGTAGTAATCGGCTGCAGAGCGGCAAGTAAACTATGACTGTAATTCAGATGAAGTGGCAAAATCAAAGGAACGTAACAAATTCCAAGACTCGTCAACGGCTGAGTAGATTGGGAAACCTTTCAACAAAAATTGGACAACATAATCCAATGTCCAACCCTTCACAGTTAAATAGGCATGAACAACGCAGTTACAAACCTTCAGGACGCTATCAACCTGTCAATTCAAGAAGCCACAACAATTGAACGACATCAAAATAAACCAAATGACCTCTAACCACCTAGGGAAATCCCAATATTTATACAAGAAAAAAATAGAGTTAGAAGAGACTGGCAGAGAAGTAGAGACCCGCACTTAAAACGACAACTTAATCAATTAAGGCAAGTCAAGCTCACTTTAGATACTCATGAAATAAACTTATATTAAACATAGATCAAGGAATTACAACCCGGCGATCCCTCGATGTGGCAGGCTACCGAACATATACTTAAAATATTTCCCACCTTACAAGCCCTAAAAGATGGCGACGTTGTACTAACTACGGATATAGGGAAGTATCAACTCTTCGCAAATTACCCCGACGGAGTGATTACTACAACAAATAACTAGGACAACGCAGATATAACACAACAATTAAGAGACAGATAATAACAAACTTGTTTAATACCCCAGGGAACATCGATCCAATTAGACCAATCGATATAGCCAGCCATATTAATTTTAGACAGTTCTAACATCCCTACTATTAGTTAGCAATCTGTTGCATAAGTAAGTTCATCTTGAGGAACGTCAAAGGGCGTTACTTCCCCTGTAATTTCCACTGCAATGCATTTTCTAGTATAGTTATCTGATTTGCTTATTGCTAATGTAGCAGATTGCAAATAAATATCTACTAAGTAGTAATATTAAAAATCTACCCAACAAAAAGTCACTAGGCCATGCCGCAATAACAAACATCATTCTCAAAAAACTGTTATTTAGCAGCAACATTTAACGGTTGTTTTAGAATTGGTTATTTCTCTGACTCATGGAAAATCGCTCATATTATCGCGTTTATCAAACCAGGAAAGAAACCACAATATTCAGCTAATTACAGACCGATAAGCTTACTAATAACTTTCTCTAAACTATTAGGAATACTTATATTAACCAGATTAAATACCGAATTAAGCAACAATAACATGATCCCCACATTTCAGTTCGGATTTAGAGTAAAGCGTTCGACCACTCACCAATTGACTAGGATAACCGAAATTATCGAAAGAGGCTTTGAAGCCAAACAACACACTCTAATAGCTTCTCTTGATATAGCCAAAGCTTCTGACATTGACTGGGCTCTGGGACTCTTGCACAAGTTATTAACCATAAATTTAGTCCTTCTTAGGTAAAAGATAAAAGAAAATTCCAAGGCAGGATTAATAATTTCATGTTTACGATGAAAAATGTAGCAGCTGGAATACCCCAGGATTCTATATTAGGCCAAAACCTGTATAACATATTTATGTTTGACCTCCACAGATACACAATACCAACATTCTATGTAAGCCGACGATACAGCAATTATTACACAAACCGAAAAAATAATCATCGATGCAGAAAAACTCCAGTCCATCATGAATGAATTAAACAACAGGCTAAAGAAATGGAACATTATCCTACATTCAAGCAAATGTCAAGCAAAAATATTTACCCTACGATACCCTACAACACCACTAGAAATTGTAATAAACAATGAAAGTATTCCTTGGAACCCGCCTAACCAAGGAGTTAAGTACTTGGGAGTTTACTTGGACGAAAAATTAACCTGGAAACTACACATTAACAAAAAATTAAACGAATGTCACTAAAAACTCTCCCAATTGTACCCTTTTTTTCTTATTCATTGATACTATCGTTCCCCCCGGAACCACTTTCCCATTACTTCAGGGGGTGCGGGCGTCCCTTACATACTAATCATTCATGCAACATGCACCCTAAACTTAACTAAGCGAAATGCGGTCGCCCCAGTCGATATTCGAAACCTCGACCAATCGCAACGAATTTCTCGTAACCTCGAGTGGCAGTGCGTTTCCGCACTACTCCACCGAGGCCCCTCCCAATTGTACCATATTATCAACCGAAAAGCCCCGCTAAACTACGAGTGTGGTGTTCTTATCTATAAATCTATTCTTAGATAGACCTACGCCTGCACCATTTGGGGAGCAGCATCTATCACAATAACAAAGAAGTGCAAGTTTCCCAAAAAAATACTTCGTATCGGTATAAACGCTCCGTGGTTTATCCATAATGAAAAGTGACATAAGGAATTACAAATTACTACCATACAAACTTTCATTAAAAAGTGTATTAGAACATTTAACAATAAATTAAATGAGTGCCCAGGTGCGGTTATTTTTGAATTAGGAAATAAACCTATCGACAGACGGTTAAAAAAAACTGCCACAAGATCTGTTAACTGATGAAGAATTTGGCGAATGAGGACTCCTACGGATCTAACCTCTATACGTCAATATAGTCATTAGTGATATCAAATAACAGTTCTGTGTATACCTATTTAGATGATCCGGAAATAAAACAAATAGAAAAAAAAAACAGGAAGATAGGCACGTGCAATCTGGCTTATATTAATGTCAATAACTGACGTTTCAAGAAAAAAATTCATTTGTCTATGTTAGGAACAATAATTGATGAACCATCCTCGTACATTTTTAATAGTTTTTTCTGTTTCTTATATTGGTTTGTTGCACTAAATTTACTTTGCACTTATAATAACCGTCATTGATACGTTGATGCTATCCAAACGTTCAATTTTTTAACGTAAATTGTTCACTTTTTTTAGTAAAGTCTACGGCCGACCGGAATTCAGGGAAATAAGCTGAAAAAGAAGTTTAGAAAATGTTATCTGTCTAATTACTTTTAACCGCAATATTTTAGATCTAAACCCTAGTCTACATGAAGAGCTATCGATTAGAGGTATTCGTTCGTGAATTTGGCCAGTTTGGTTTTGTTTGGTAGTTCTTTTATAAGGGATAACGATAAACGTTCAAGACCTTCAGTGGACAAGTGGTTAGAGGCTCTGCTTGGCCTCGGTTTGAATCTCCAATTGGGTTTCTTTTTCATTTTTGGTTTTAATTCGAGGTTTCCTTTGAAGTCGTCTATAAATTGAAGTTTAAACAGATTTTTCATCTAGACAGCTTATGTGATACGGGAACTTAATAGCTAATTCAGTTCTAATTTCCTATTGTACTACGTAATTTTATTATTTTACATATATATAAAAGCGAATAAAATTTTCTCAACTGATTTAATAAACAATTTTAGCTGGTTAAATTAACGACCTAATAACTGTACTAGATAGCAGTTGATGTAAACGAAGGTTGAAATGCAAAATATTTCCCCAAACAGCAGCTGGGAACATAATATGGTGAAACACTCGTTGCACATGTGATCAAAACAATTAACCGATAGCTAACTATATTAATAAATTATCCACGATATTTACTCGATGTGAACGAGCATTATCATCCGTAAATGTGAAGTTTAATCTTGCTGTTGCTACGTACAGATGAACAATGAGTAGCAAAATTTCATCTAGATACCTTTGCACGGCAAGAGAGCCTTTCCCATTGAAATTAAGGTCCGTATGACCTCCAGTACTTATCCTTGGCCATATTATCACACCACCACTTCGTATTATGGCCGTTGCAGTGAATTTTGACGCGTCGCTAAACAATACTTGTCCCTAGTCCTTATGGCCCAATTATCCCGTTCCTGCGCCCATATTCCGCGGACTCTTTAAAATTTGCAGCACGTTGAATGCAAACCAGTGGTCGTCGAGCATATAGGCCGACGTCATGACGACGATTTCTTGTTATTTATACTGATACAAGCTACTCAGTAGCAGCTGCAAACGCACGTCGAAGCTGGTGCTGGTGGATAACGATCATCTCTTGGTCTTGGTTTCGCTGGCCCACCTTCTTCTTGACTTCGTCGAACATCTTCAGTTTCGAAAAAGTGATTCCAAAGTCGAGAAATTACACTTTGGCTCACCCCGAACACTTTGGCAGCAGCTTAACAAAAAGCGTTCGATTTCTTGTTTAGAAATGTTAAAATATAAAAGCATTTGCAAATGCACATCTTGAGATAATCAGTTTTCCCGGAGGAAATATTTGCCACTACAGCTTTTTCTAATCCACCAAGATAATTAGCTACATGATGTTCAGAATTAGTAAATCGACTTACTCTTGGAAAAAGACAACTGTGAAGCATTGTACCCATAGATTTTTTCAAATCAAACCATAATTCCCTCACGCATCTATCCAGCGTTTTGAAGAATTCTGCTTCTGTTTGGAATAAATGAAACTAACGATGCTTTAACCAATCGTTAACCTAGAATTTAAAAATACGTTTTATATATCAGAGTATAGAATGTCAATTGGATAATTTGCTTTAACTTCGATTTCTATCGGTAAAAGCGTGATGATTTTTTGGGTGTACGAACAGCTGTTTGTTCATCGATGACCTTAGACAAGTAGAATTCTTCGAGTTAATGTGATATATGTGCATCCTGCATCAGAACGAAAACTATCAAAGAATTCGTTATATACATTTTTTGGGGTTCTAGGGTGGCACACACCACCGCCGCCCCCAGTTTGTTCGATGTATGAAAACGCATATCGAAATTTTATCTTCTATAAATAAAGCAACTAATATCGAAGCAGATAGAAACATGAAAGTTAAAGAAATAAACATAAATGAAATTAAGGAAACACTAAAAGGTATGAAAAATGATTAAGTCCTGGTACCAGGAATCACACCCATTGAACTTATTAAACACGCAGCAGATATTCTGTTGCAGATTTCGGTAGAAACCTTTAATGATTGTTTGGTAGCTTATATGTGAGGAAAACTACCACGTATATGCAATAATTTATTTACAACAAATAACAACAATTTCAAGATAACAAAACACGAGAGAAAAAGAACAATAATAACCGCACGCTCACTGCTGCTGAACTGGAATGGTTTTGGGTACCTTCCCACGCTATCTTATAAGGGTAAAATGATTTACATCAGCAGCCTGGGAAAGTACGCACTTTTACCAGAGTAATGTGGCTGCTACTGTTCAACATCCTCTCTGGGAATTTCGGAGGGTAGCTTGCGTCGCTACAACTGTATGGTCAGAGGAGAACGTATTTCATTAGACTGGAATCTACCGGAGTATGAGGAAATAGAGCAACAAAGTGCAGCAAGATCATGTTTTGGATAATATACTTACGCTGCCACTAATCATAGAGAAACGGAAAGCGCGAAATTTACCTACTCATCTTGGTTTCGTTGATCTAGAGAATGCCTAAGACACAGCACTCTTAATAAAACTTTTCAATATTCTGACGAAATCGGCCTCAACAGAACGTATGCCCGTGCCATTTTTATATTTATAAGAATTTTTAAAATACAATCGAAGTTGGTAATAACAAGATATCAGAAATTTTCAACGTTATAAAGGGTCTTAAGCAAGGATGTTGGGTATCACCCACCTGATTTAAAATTTACGTAAAAGAAACAGTAGAAAATTGGAGAAGCAAATGATCAGGAAAGGGGCTGCAGATCAATGACCACTGCTTAACAACTCTTTTCTTCGCCGATGATCAAGTGCTATTTACAACTAGTGAAGAGGACACTAACTACATGCTCAGAATGTTTAGAGAAGAATTTGATAAATGAGGCATGTATATCAACTTAGGAAAATCGGAATCTCCAGATAGGGGAAGAACAGGAAGAGTCGAACCTAATAATTCAAGCAACAAGAAAATGCGAACAATATAAATACTTGGGAAGTATAATATCATGCGAAGGTATTTCAAATAGACACATAGAATATAAAGTGCAACAAGATCAGAAACATGTAGGAATCTTTAAGTCATTGCTGTGGTTGAATCGGATTAACATACATACAGAAATGACTATTTACAGAGAAATTGTAGAGCCAATATTGACATATGGATCAGAATGTTGCAAGTTATCGGTGAGCAGTAGAAAGAAAATAGAAATTGTAGGAATGGATTTCCTAAGAAGAGTATGCGGTATATACTGAAAGAATATGCACGATTAAAGAGAGAACAGAAACAAGACAACTTTTATGGTATGCGCATATGATGAGGATGGAAGAGGAGCGATGGCCAAAAATTATACCCCAACAAATAGAAGAAGAGGAAGACCCACAATGGCGTGGATAAATGGAGTGGGAGCAACAATGAGAGACAGAGTTATTGAAGAAGAGGAATGGAGGGAGAGGAGCAGATGACGATCAAAATGCGTGATGCGGCAGAAGCTGTAGGAATCGTATCTACATTGCTCCAAGAAATTAACGCACCAATTATTAATGTTGCGATAAAATAAAAGAAGTGCGCTATCTACTTCAACCAAATGCATGGAATGAATGTGTGATACAAATCTGATGGACACATCATGTTACTCTTGGTCTGTTTCTACAACTTTAACATTGTTTAAAAAATTAATCAATTTTACTAACACATTTACAATTTACTTTCAGTTTCGTTTTACTGTAAAACGTAGCAAATCGTGTAGCTGTCATCAAACAATTGCTTGCACGGTCAGTCTTATTTAAAATGCAACGTATCTCATGAAATTTGAGTCGTGAAGAGTGTGTCACAACCCTGACTTTGTCCGAAGAAGGGTATTCTTTCCGCGTTATCGCTGACAGGCTTGGGGTGAACCACATCCAGCGTTTCAAAGAAACTAACGAACATGACAGGCGACCAGGGCAAGGGCGACCAGGGCAAGGCATGTGTGCACTAAGAGAGC
>JABXWE010040425.1:0-12821 GCA_014611495.1 Limonius californicus | reverse complement strand
GAACGGAAATAGCACTAGAAAATTAGCATCGGAAAAAACCCTAATAAATGCGCTTCAAACACATCCTCCTTAAAAAGTCTCATCAATAAGAAGAACAACAAATTTCGGTAATAATGCTGTGCCGCTGTATAAAAATGACTAGAACAAAAACACCTTAAAAAATCCCGAAATTTTTGGAAATAAGTCAATTTCTATTATTTTTAGTTGTAAATGTTCCTTGAACCCTAAAACAGTATCACTGCTGGCGACGCCGCTGACATTTTTACAAGAAAGGGCACGTTTTGCTACCTGTCCCGTGTTGGAGGATTAGTCAGTTTACTTAAATATCAATTTTTCAGTGTTCAGTTCAGTGTTCGTCAAGCAACAGTTTAATTCTACAGTCGTTTTCTTATTATACGAAGTATACTACGAATTAATTATAGAGTGTTCTGACTGTAAGTAATTGTGTTGGAAGTGTTCATAGTTTATTATTCCAAGTAAGTATAAACTATATTTAGTATATGTATTATTGCTACTTTATGCATAATTTATAGAAACACATGTCTACTCTTCGAGTGTGCAAACTTAAGAATAAAGGTATATCTTCTTATAGCAAATATTGTGAATGCGCCAACTATTTTTCTATTTAAGTAAAAATAGCAATTTAAATATTAACTTATATTTTCTTTTTGCAGCCGCGATTCGTAAAAGGGTTCCAGCTATTACCGATGCCCAATTTGTGGAAAGGGTGGAGGCCTTTTTGTGCACAGCGAAAGATCGTGATGGAGGACTCAAAAGGAGAAAAACCGCGATAGTATAGAATGAAAATAATGTAGTATAAGATTTTATGTACCTACTATTTAATGTTTTTCAATATATATTTCAACCAAAAGTTTTGATATGTAACCCTAACAAAACTACCAGAAAAAGAAACAGCAGTTGCTGAATCTAGGCATGAAAACATACCCTTAATTAAAAACAAAAGTTGGTTACCATAGCAACGAAGTAATTACGCGTATGAAGACTTAATATTGAAAAACTGAAATTAATGAACCACACTTTTTTATTGCAATTTTTTATATGATTATTATTTATTACGTACTAAGTTTGACATTATGCCTTGCATTCTACTCGCGGTAAATTGTTTTCTACTTAGTTTGCCACAATTTCTTAAATATTTATAACATATGGACATATTTTGGCTGCCAATATATTACCAAAAAAGGTGACCAACAAAGTGCCACTAAACTTTTCAGTTGTTTTACCTAAGTAGATTTTACATATGGGCCATACCTTGATAGCGAATATATAAACAACTAAAGTAACCAACAATAGACCAATAAATTTTGCAGATATTTTACTTAACTAGATTGTATATATTGGCCATACCTTGGTAGCCAATATATAATCAACAATAGTGAACAACAATAAACCAATAAACTTTGCAAGTATTTTTCCTAACTAGATTTTATATATTGGTCATACCTTGGCAGCCAATATATAATCAACAAGAGCGAACAACAATAAGCCAATAAACTTTGGAGATATTTTGCCTAACTAGATATTATAATATTGGTCATACCTTGGCAGCCAATATCTAACCAACAAGAGCGACCAACAAGGGATCAATACATTCTGCAGATATTTTACCTAACTAGATTTTATATATTGGCCCAACCTTGTTAGCCAATATATTACCATTATAAAAAACGTTACATTTAGAGATATTGCCAATATACGAGAGCCAATATTGGCCCAAGTTTACTGTGCTACTTGGGTTGCTGCACATGAGCTCTCCATTTTGTGCTTTTGTTATGACATTTACCACGTCTGGCTTGTTATAGAGCTTCCGCAATTTGTAGTTTTGCTTCTGTGAACAAACGCCTTGCTCTTATGTTGGTTCAAAAATTTTAGGCAGTATTTTCTTTGTTCTTGATGAGCGTCTATGTCTCTATTGGTAACCATCGGTCGTATTATCATTTTATATACATCCGTATTTTCCTTCCTGTTGGTATTTGTTTTGTCGTAACATATTTTGCACGGCGTAGTACGCCCTGTTTACTATGTATATTCTTGTCGTTATATCTTCCCTTTTATTATTTCTCTCCCTGATTACTACGTCCAGATGTCTAAGATGTCCTTACCCCTCTATTCCTAGGTTAGCTATCTTAATTGTAATACCCTTCTGCACGGCGTTTTCTTTTAGGGTAGTAAAAGCATGTACAATGTACAATTGCCTGGTCGTCCGCATAGCCTAGTCATGGCGGATTAGGTTTCTTTCTATTATGTCACCTAACATTATGTTAAACATTATTGGGAATAGCGCATCTCCCTGCCTTAGAACCACATTGCTAGGTTTCCTTTGCTGCTACTGTTGTATTGTCTATTTGTCAGTGGCAATTTGATTATGTTTCGAAGTATTCTTAATCTAAATTGTTACAGTTACAACCATATATACACACACAGTACCATTTTCCAATGAAGAACACAAACATATTTGCAAAGCTAATATCAATCATAGAAACCCGGACTTACGGTAATTATAAAAGTGTACGATAGATGTATACAGGGTGATTAACGGGAATACGACCCCACCATTTAAAAAAAGGAACCCAAAATACATATAATTTTACACTGCGGTATTTAAATTTTACTGACGGTATTATGAATCACAGATGCCTCTTTGATATGTTTAACATTTTACGTGATAATGTGGAGGGCGTTATTCTGCTTTTACCACACATGCCGTCTTCTATTTAGATTCACTACTTCAAATAATAGTGGCAATGTGTCACGAAGAAGATTTAAATATTTTTTTCTTCCTAAGACTATGTCGCTTTATTCGGTATTAAAATACATATTATTCGAACTTTATTTGAGTTGAAAGAGATTTACTTAAGCCAGGAAATCGCCAAGCATATCAAACACGCATCTTTAGTTCGTAATACCATCAACAAAAATATGGATATTGCACTACTTTATGATACACAGTGATTTTTTAAAAAGTCAATTGCAGTAGCCTATGGATTGTCCCGTCTGTATTAAGCTTTAGAATCTGACAATATGAAAATTGTAACAGAAAGAAAAAAATCTTGCCGAAAAACCTATAATTTACTTACCTTAATAAATTACAAATCAGTTGCAACTAAATACTTGTTCATTTTCACATTTTGTTGGGTCAAAATTTTTATCTACCTGAACTGTCACACAGTTTGACATACAGGTAATGTCATTCAAAGCTCATTACAGTGACTGCAGACGGAATAGCTTTTTTTCTAGGCTTGCTGCAATTGACTTTTTAAAAAATCACTTTGTATGTATTTTGGGTTGTCTATTTTTCGAAAGATAATCTCCTACTGTCCCGTAAGTTACCCTATATATTTTTAAAACCGTTGGCAATTATTTTTGCTTGCCAAAGAAGACTTAATGACTTATTATAAAAGCGTCATGTGCAACAACTTTATCGTTCTTCAAAGCATATTGCCAATATGTAACATATGAGAAAAAGTAGTAAAATTAAATGTGGCGTCCATACGAAAATCAGAAGCTAATGTTGGCCAGTAATAGTCATGGAACAATAGCTTAAAAATTGCCTAACAATGTTCAAGCGACAATACAATACTTCTACAAAATATGGATTTCAGTAAAAGCTGAATATCGATAAATATTACTTGCGGGAGATAATTTCCAAACGGTTGTAGATTTGCAGTTTCCTCGTCCAAATATTTTTCAACACAAAGGTGCTTAATATATTATTAATAATAAGCGAGTTTCCATGTAGATATAGCTATTAGGAACCCCTATACACTATTCATGAAGCTAATCAATTAAATATCGTACAGTTAATTAATGAACCGGTATTTCCATGTTTATTTTAATTAGCTTTATGCAAACTTTAGGTTCTACTCGTACATCAGCCACAGGTAATTCATTCTGACGGAACAATATATAAAATCATGCAATTTAAACATATCCACAACTTTACAGTTTTTAAAGCTCCGGTTATTGACAATAGAATCCAGAAGATCCAACATGTCAAAATGTATTCATGGAATTACTAGCATGACAAATGAAAATCCATTCAAATAAATTTATAATAAGGCTCACTTTTTTAGACACGACTCCTTTACATTGTATTTAAATTTTATAGACAAGAATCAACAATTTACGAACTTTGTTGAACCTGAGCTGCACGAAAGCAATAAATATTATAATTAATTTATATTTAAATTCAGCTACCCATATCCGGCTACTCGTCAATATTTATCATACACGGCATGTAGAATTCTAGCGAAAAGCGATAATTGTTAATGGAAACACGTAAATGGAAAATAACTGCTAATTGTTTACCAAATTTCAATGTTAAATCAATAGCGAACGTACAGAATAATTCTGGATATACAACAACTAATAAAGCTGTTTTATAATTCGAAATATTTGATTTCAGTTTTCATTTGTTAAATTACGATACGGTTTGATTAACCATACATATACGGAGTATACAGAGTAGCGTACACAGGAGTACAGCTTAAATAATGCCGGATGATCAAATAATGGTTCATACATTTGATGTTACATTGTCGAGAGTTGTTAAATATGAAAAAAGTAGTTCCTCCTTTCAGGCTAGTTATTTAAAACTTTGAAGAATAGCAGTTACGCCGCAGGATGGAGAAACATCAAGACCGATAACATCAAAATGCTGAGACATATGTTCACTATCGCCCTTGTCATTTAGAAGCAACTATGGAAAACAGGATAAAACGAGTAAATGTAATAGAAGCCCGAATCAACAAGCGCTACTAATTCTACTTACACTTTGTAGATGATCAAGTAATTATTGATCAAGACGCATACGACCAGAAATTCATGTTACAAAAACTGCACTGAAAACCAACTTTAGTAAAAACTTTTGTTTACCAGTTGGGCGAAGGCCTTCCGTAAATTTTAAGTTTTATTATTAAAGAGGGTTGTTGATCTACTCTGCCATAGTGATCAATCTTCGTGGGAGAGTGGCCCAACTTTCGACTCACCCAACCAAGTATTCACCGGAGACAACTCTCCTGATGGTACTTGAACGTGCAACGAATGTGCGCAGCCCGGAACCAACAAATCACATCATTATTAATTCTAAATCTACATTTACAATCCTTCCGCAAGACGACGTTACCGTCAACTAAGTCAAACATTTTAAATACCTTGGCACTACAATAACACGCAAGGAGTACTATACAACAGAAATAAAGAATAGAAAAAGTAAGAAAATAGGAGGATCACTGAATGCTGCACGATGGGGCAAACATATCACAGCCAAAACAAAAAACATATCAAGAAGTGGTTAGTGAAATCAATTGCTTCCTAGCAGGAGTAGATACTGGGATTGTAAGATTAGAATACATGAGAAACGAACAAGCCAGAAGGAAGATGAAAGTGGAAGACACTACGTATTATACATAGAGTGGAAGGAAAAGGAATAGAATGGTTTGGACAGTTTATGCTTATGTACGAATCAAGGTGGTTAAAACGAATCTGGAGATGGATTTATACCAGAAAAAAAAAATACAGGGCGGCCAAGACAATGATAAAATGAGAGCATTAGTAAATCCATGGGAACGGGAAAGTTAACCGAGGAAGATGCTCAAGACCGAAGAGGTTAGAGTTGGCACGAAAAGACGGCTTCAATCGTCATGCCGATTATATACACTAGCATTCAAACAGATTTCCCACCTTCGCATTTTAGAATATTTTGACCATATCTTTTTCACTATGCGATCAATTGAAATCTAATTCTTATGAGTGTTGGTTTTAGGGTTGAAGCATTTTTTATTGTAATTTATTTGGTTGAGCGAGATCTAGGATGCGGTTTTCCAAGCATCTCTAGTATGAAGTTAGCCATAGGCAAATAAACACTTCAGACGAAATTATAAGAGGGCGCTTTGAATCAGTGTGCTTTCGAATCTAGCACGGCGCTACGTTACTGTAAACTAACAATAAGAGTGAGATGGTCCTAGGACGATTATGCGACTTTTTGACCAAGCTTCCTACCCTTATTTTAGAAAGCAGCCGTAATCCCTGGCCATTAACTACAACATGTTCGAAAGCTTTTAACAAAAAAAAAAAAAACCAGCAACGAGAATGGTTTGGCTCGGCTATATTATACTATACAATTACTTTAATAAAACACTTAAATTGTTCATGTTATGCTCTTACAGCATTCTGATATTATAAGTTCTTATTATTACCTGCTATTATTGTTGCTACCATTGCATATGCTGTTGTAAATAATAGTACCCGTTTCTAGAAATACCAACTATATTTTTGTATTGAATAAGATAATAAAATAATTGAATTTTTAATATTTTGTTTCTAAATAGTTAGGTATTTGTATACTTAGGCCGCGAAATCATTCTTTAACGTACCGAGAGGAAGACAGCCGCTGAGGCCGCTTGCGGCCGAGGCAAGGCAACCTCGAGGACGTTAAAGAATGACGCGGCCGCAGTGTACACAACATTTTTTGTGCAATTGTGTAGAATCCTTAATAATTATTGATGAAATTTTAAAAATAATAATTTTCGTCGTAAATAGAAAGACGGCCGGCTTCCATGTTACCATGGAAATGAGATAAAAGATAAATAATTTTGTGTCAAAGAAAAGTAAAAATGTTTGACACTTTACTTCAGGAGTAAATATAAGTAACAATACGAAATGTACGATTGATTTGCCATCCAGCAGGCTGTGTTTTTTTTTTCTTAAGTTGCCTTTCTGAAATTTTATTTGATTGATTTCTAGCAATGTCAAAATGAAATTGCCCTGTTGCCAGCTCTAGAGTCCCCTACTTTTCTAAAATAATCTAGTAAGTTTAGAATTAATAAAACACATAATATGCAAATGCAAATTGTGAAAGCTTTCAACCATTATAAAAGAGATCGGCCAGACTTCACACGATTTACGATTATAAATCGATTAATTGATATATTTGGGGTAAGCATGTATTATTTCTTAAATATGCACTTGCAAATTACTTATAATTTTAGGTGTCTGAGCGTTCTATAAGGGACATTTTATCACAAGGACAGCACGTTTTGAAATCTTCCTAAGACATCGCTAAGACGGACGTTTTCTTAAATTACACGTTTAGAAAAGATTTGCAACGACAAATTTGGCAGTATCATCTGAAGAATGAACATTTTACTCTCGACAAACTCTTGGCTGACTCTCGCGAAAATTTGGAATACAAGGGTGCAGGACTACTTTATTCAAAATTATTAAATCAATGGGTTACTAACACAAAATGGTGAATGGACGCAAAATTTTATGTGAACAAAAACATGTCGTTGCATCCAAAATTTAATTTTTGAGACAATTTCTCCAATATCAAAATTCTAGTGAGGGAAAGAGGGTCACGATTTTGAATGCGGGATGTCATTTAGGCTTTTTGGAAGGGTGCGACATGTTACTAGACTCAAAAAACAACAACGGGGACTATCATAAAACTATGAATGGGGAAATTTTTCAAAATTGGTTGGTTAATCAGCTGATTCCTGCTTTGGACAAGTTGCAAGGAAAATTTGTCGTGGTTATGGACAACGCACCTTATCATTCAGTGCAGTTTGACAAGCCGCCCACGTTTTCTTGCAAAAAAGGTGTATTGCAGGAATGGTTGGTTAACCACCACAATGTCGAAATTTAGGGCAAAATTACTAAGAAAAAGCTTTGGGAGTTAACTTATTTCGGAAAACTGGACTAAACATATCGAAATCTATCGTTTGAAAATATTCCTTCTTTCATTATTTCAATTGGGGAATCTGATTCAGAATCACGGAAGGTGCCGATGATTCAGATACTTCTAGTGATAGCATGAAGGTGGAATAGGGTAGGGGATATTCTTTTGGCATCTAAATTGTGAATGAGTGTTTTACAGTTTTTATCTCGCCCGAGAAAAACACTGACCTCAGTGGAATACGAACTTGGGTCTCTCAGCACCAGAGGCAAACAGTCAACCACTGGACTACCATAATATCAATTTGAAACATGAGCGGCATGGACGTTAATTCTTCTTAATTTGATCCGTTGAACGTCAATCCTAAATATAGGACAACAAAGAAGGGCGTGGCGTATGTATACAGAGCATACTCTGTATACATACGATTGAGTTCAGAACTGTCGTGTAAAAAAAACAGCAATATGTATTTGGGATGTGTTACGAGAACATTTAAATTATAGTTATTATTTTATTTATAATGAAATCATTATTATATCTAAGTATTATAAACCAATATTGAGCAGAAATAGGCGGACGTTAAATGAACAAACAAGCTCCACTGTCAACACTGCCTGCTTTCAGAAAACATAACCTCCATCAAGAAAAACTAGCATAACCCAACTTCATTAATTGATAAATTTCAATGATACCATACTTTCCCCCAGATTTCCATAGCCTGTTGGATGGCAAATCAATCGTGAATAGATTATATCAACATTTATCCAAAAGATTTGTAATACCAATACCTAATAAATAATTTCTAAAAACTGTCTATTCTCATGTGTTAAAATAAATATATAAGTGACATTTAGTTTAATGGCCGTCGCTATGACAACGGCCGCGAAATTAAATTTTGCGGCCTGCATGGCGTACGCGAAGTTGTTACTTCGCGTACAATTGCACAAAATAGTTATTTGTATACTTAGGCCGCGAAATCATTCTTTAACGTACCGAGAGGAAGATTGCCGCCGAGGCCGCTTGCGGCCGAGGCAAGGCAACCTCGAGGACATTAAAGAATGACGCGGCCGCAGTGTACACAAAATTTTTTGTGCAATTGTGTAGAATCCTCAATAATTATTGAAAACATTTTAAAAATTATTATTTTCGTCGTAAATAGAAAGACGGTCGACTTTCATGTTACCATGGAAATGAGGTAAATAATAAATAATTTCTAAAAACTGTCTATTCTCATGTGTCAAAGTAAATATATAAGTGACATTTAGTTTAATGGCCGTCGTTATGACAGCGGCCGCGAAATTAATTGCACAAAAATGTATTAAAACGAATATATCAAAATATGAAATAATGTTTATATTAATTACTGTTCCTGTTTTGTTTGGCAAAATATTTACATACATCTAATACATTTAATAATAATAATAATAATAACAAGAGATATAATTTATAACATTGATACACATACAGTTCTGCTCTATATATCATATATAGTATATGTATAGTATATATAGTATATAATATCAGTTGTCCAAATTTTTACTATTGGAGACCTAAAGATATTTAATAAAAAGATATCAATAGGAAGCTGATTTAGTTCTTATTGTTTTACAACTTACTTACAATGCAGGTTACAATTTACCACGGAGGCCTTAAAAAGACTCTTTTAAAAATTGAAAGAAACCGAAATGAGATGAGTAAATTAACTTTTAGATATCACTATCAAATGCCAATTACAAAGCACATATTATGAAATGGCAAAAGTTCTGTAACTACCATAATGTGGTGTTGGAATAAAATGTTGATAACACCGTAAGAAGTAGTATTTTTAATGGGTATTAATCTCTCTGTATCATAAAGTAAGTTTTCTGAATGCGTACCAATTACCAATCGAATCGCTGAGTGCAGAAATACCCTAAGTCCACTTTTTAGGGAAATTCAGTTTTTTTTTTTCAAATATATCGCTCTACGAATGTAAAGCTATCGTTGAGCGCAGAAGCAACCGATGTCCATGCATTACTAACGGTAATACAGGGTCTGAATGAATTTGCTGAGCGCAGAAACAACCTTAGTCCTGTACTTGATGATGATGATCAGTCTTGGACTTGCTTGCTTGCTTGCTTTGAAAGAGCGAGATCTAGGAGGCGGTTTACCAAGCATCTCTATGCACTTAGGCCACATTTGACCCATTGTACACCCTAACTAAGAATTTTGCCTATCTGGGGTAATTCCAACCCCAGTAGCGATTTTTAACGTGTCACACATCATAGTGGCACGGGACCTACGGCTTTACTTCTTATCCGACAGAAGGCGCATTTTCAGATTTTTCCCCGCTAGAAAAATCTCACCGACCTCAGCCAGGTTTGAACCCGCGTCCCTCGGATTTAAATGCAAACGCGCTAACCACTAGACCACCGAGGCCGGCATATTTCCTGATTTAGAGGAACTTAAAAATGTATATCATTAAGTGATACGAGGGGGTATTGATATCTAGTTAGCCTGGAAAGTTTCTAGTAAAAAAAAGTGAATATGATTGCTATGGTTACAACTATGATGTTTTATAAATAAGTTGTCAAAGTTTGACATCTATAAGTTGAACAGTGATCAAACTGTGAATTTTTGAAAACAGCATGTCTGAGAAAAAGATAGTATTTGATAAAATCGTGATTTGATCAGACATTAAATATTTATGTTTGAAATGGTTATCGGGCAAAGAAATTTTTGCTGATATGATAGAAACCTTAGGTCATCAGTGTCCTTCATATGCCACTATTAAAAACTGGGTTGCGGAATATAAAAGAGGAAGATCAGATGTGAAAGATGAGCACCGCCCTGGGAGACCAATTTTTGTGCCCATGATATGATTTTAGAAAATCGAGATATTGGGATTAAGAATATTGCAGAAGCAATGGCAATTTTAAATGGCTTAGAATCACTTTATGAACGTTCTGCTAAATGTATGTCTTAAAGGAGATTATGCTGAATAAATAAAATTTTGTTATGAAATATTGTGGCGTTTTATATGGTAAGCTAAGTACTTATCAATACCCCCACGTACAATATATTGTAGAACATAAGTTTCAACACAATAGTGTACTATACATTCTCTAAGAAAAAAATTATATTAATTTGTAGCTTAGTTTTGAAATATACACAAAAATTAAAAACAAATAGTTATAGCTGATCATGTACATACAAGGTGTCTGCTAACATGTGTCTCAAAATTTGGAGTCTGGTTCTACCCTTCAAAACAAGTAAGAAACATTTAATAAACTATGTCCGGAAACCAACGCCGCCCGAGATGTAGCAATTTTTTTAAAGAAAATAAATAGTGTAATTAAATACATTTTATTTTAGCTTAATAAAGTAGGCTGCTTTTAATATTTGATTCACTTTACAGAAGATGTTCGAAGTGTCCTCCATTGGCTGCTATGCAAGCATTAGCACGACGCATCAATGATTGTCTTACCCATTCAAAGATACCTGCATTGTTTCCTATTGTTTGGCAAGCATTTTGAACTCTCTCGCAATTCTTGAACATTATTTACAGGAGAGGCATAAACCAATTGTTTTAGATATCCCCATAAAAAGAAATCCAAGGGGTTGGCATCAGGAGAGCGGGCAGGCCATGGCGTCAGTCCACCTCAACCTATCCATCTTGCAGGGAATTGCTCGTTAAGGAACTGGCAAGCTGTAATGCTGAAATGCGGTGGAGCGCCGTCATGCATGAACCACATGTGCCTTCTTATTTGTAAGGGCACATCTTCTAGTAATTCTGGAAGAGAGTTTTCCAAAAAATCTCGGTATAAAGGTCCCGTCAGTCGGTTAGGCAACAAGAAAGGACCTATCGGAAAATCACCGATGATGCCCGCCCAAACATTTTTATGGAGAACTTGTGCTGATGTCTAGATTCCATTATGGAATGGGGATTCTCGTCGGCCCAGACATGAATATTGTGGAAATTAAATATTCAATCTTTGGTGAATCCCGCTTCATCTGTGAATAGTATACAAGAGAGAAATTTGGATTTTCAGCATCCATCCTCAAAAACCATTGAAAAAAATTTCTTCTTGGTTGGTACTCTGTCGGTTGCAGACCTTGCACACGTTGTACATGATACGGATAAAGCATCTGATCATGTAATACTTTCCAAACAGTGCATTTACTGACTCCCTCTGCTGCAGCAATTCTCCGAGTTCTCGTCCCAGGATTTCTAGTGATGATATCTAAGATTCTCTCTTCTAACTGCGGAGTACGAATCGACTCACGCCTACCAGAATAACAGTACTTTTTGAAAATGACCCGTGGTCCCTTATGTGTTGATCGACACGACTGAACGTTTTATCACAAGGAATTCGAAGGTTAGGAAACGTTTCATGGTAGCTACGACGTGCCCGTCGCGCACTACCATAAGCACGGCTGTAACACAAATACATATCAGCCATCTCCGCATACGTGTAATCTTCAGCCATTACTACAAGAGCAAACCTAATTTAATGCGACACGTATGACTGACAAGCACATACTACACTTAAGTGAATTGTTATAATCAGAGTCCGGACTAGTGGGACTTATCTTTAAAAAAAGTGCTACATCTCGGGCGGCGTTTGCGGACATAGTTTATTAAGCGTTTCTTACTTGTTTTGAAGGGTAGAACCAGACTCCAAATTTTGAGACACATGTTAGCAGACACCCTGTATGTAAAATTCACTAATAGTTTATAATTCAACGCCAAACAAAATCTCAGTTTTACATAGAACTGTATATTCTAAAGAAAAGGTATTTTTTGCTGTTTTTAGGAAAAAACATAGCTATGAAAAATCAGTTCAATGTGCATTAAATAATTTTATTGAGTACAGAAAAAAATGTATAAAGAAAGTGGTTTTGTTTTTGGCCTTTTGAATTACGGATGTGTTATTTATGGTGCAGCTTGATGGTAATTGAATAATAAAATGTATTGAATATCCTAGGGAAGTGTCTTAGGATATTTTGATTGTTTTGTTATTATTTTGTACCTTACTTCATTGAGATTCATGTTAATGAACAAATAAATATATTATCAACTACACCCCCACACCACTAGGACACTTTCTAAAGGGCATTCAAATAATCACCAAGTGCTTCAATA
>JABXWE010040422.1:0-11963 GCA_014611495.1 Limonius californicus | reverse complement strand
AGTCATACATCACCAACCTATCAAAGAAGGACCACTCCTTGTGGAAAGCAACTAAGAAGTTCAAGAGATCCATTACCCACATTCCCCCTATAAGGAAAGAAGATGATAGTTGGGCGATAACTGACAAGGAGGAAGTTAATATCTTCGCTTTTCAGCACACCAACACCACAAGGAAATAATAACAATGATGTTATGATAACACGCTACCTCGTTAGTTCATGCCCAATGACTCTACCAATCAACCCCTACTCCCCATCAGAAGTTAAACAGGAGATCACAAAATGTAGTAATTACAAGGCACTTGGATTTGACCTGATCACCGGCCGAATACTCAAAGAGTTGTCTGGGAAAGCTCTCGTAATGTTGACCACAATATTCAATAGCATGGTAAGATTAGCCTACTTCCCAATGACCTGAAAATTCGCCCAAATCATTCTAATTCCCAAACCAGGCAAACCGCCAAATAGTGTTACATCTTATCGGTCTATAAGCCTTCTACCAATCATGTCTAAAATATTTGAGAGACTGTTGCTAAAAAGACTTTACAAAGACGTTAACCTAGACGAAATAATACCCTCACATAGAATAACTGAATAACAAATTAAAAGAAAATTTGAGATGTTTCCTACGATGTGTGAATTTATTCGGAGTTTTTGTTGTGATAAAAATGTAAAAATTTATTTTTGATGTCTTGTTCATATATTCGACGCCCTGTACAGCTTCGGCGTCCCCCTAGGGGGCGCGCCCCAGAGTTCGAAAACCGCTGGTCTGACTGGTCTGAGTAACAGTACATCTTCTGTTCGGATAGTGCTGCCTGTACAATTTTACCGCCTCAAAAATTACCACGGCATTCACCAACTAACCAAATCATATCAACATATTCATCACACGTAAATTCCATACTTTACGTATACAATCTAACGTAATAGGAACGCAAATGGGAAATTAAATAAGTCTGTGAACTATGAAATTGACAACACAAACTTAATTTTTTTAAATTTTATGATATTCATGTGGCCAGGTGTAAAATTGTGAATGTAACAACATTTCTAGGCAAAATATTATCAATGCCATGAACTATTATTATAGTTTTTTTTATATACTTCTTGTAGCATTACTAAGGTCCATTTTGTATTAATGGCGGCAGCTAATCTATATTTTTGGTTTTAATGATATTCAACACTAAAGTTTGGAACTTTATGGTGAGGTAATTGAACTTGCTGATCTTTAAAATTTCAACATATTTGTATACCGGGAGGATCAGGGAAAGCCGCTACCAGTCCCTTATGGATAAGTTACGGGAGTCCCTGTATAATTAGAATTATCTACCAGTATAGTTTCTGATTAACAACATGATATTTAAAAAATGGTATAAGTATTAGTTGTGTTGAAACATTTTTTAATGGTAAAATAAACCTTTGTTTTACCTGAAATTCATCTTTTAAGTTTCCAATAATCTCACTGCAGCCTTGAATTTTTTGTAACGTCTCACGTCGTTCACGTTCCAGCAAATTTTGAAGATCACCCAATTTGTTTCTGTTCTTCATTTCTTTGTCTAAAAGTTGATTCTCTTCGTAAAATATCTGTTCGTGTTGGTTAAGTTGGCCTACTAAATATCTATAGCTGCCGTTACTCTTTAGATCTTTGATGGTTTCCCTGATAATATTTTCCAAATAGGAACGGTCTGTTTGGAACTTGATAAATTTTTGTTTATCCAACGCGATTTCGTATGGTTCTATCGTTTCAGGATCAAAAACTTGTACATCACCTAAAGCAGTGTTTAGTCTCTCCGCAAGGCTCTTGAACGCCACATTGTTATGAACATCCGGCAAATTTCCTATTCTTCCTAAGATGGCGAGTTCATTTGCAGCTTCTTCTAAAACCGTAGTGGCGGCAATGGCTTCCAGCGGTGGAAGTTTGTATTTATTGGTTTGTACTTCATAATGCTCTTCTTCCGATAAAAGCGAGTTTTCTTCTGGAAGTTGAACTTTGAGTTCTTTTTCATCTTCGCTGTTTGGATTATCCTCATTATGTGTGTGATCCCCAGATTTAAAAATAGTTGTAATAGGAGCTACCTTCTTCATTTTTTATTCGAAGTATAAATTCGTGGAGGATGCCCATCAATTTATAAAAAAAATCGCGTTTCTGTTGCCATTCGCGGGATAAAAGTAAATATATGTAAAATTATGGCAGCATGTACAAAAGTTGCTTAAATCCTATACTTACATATATAAGTAAATTACACTACGAAAAAAAAAAACGCCACGCTAAACGTCATTTACTTCCCGTACTGAAATATTAGTTGTCTGATGATGTATTGCCATAGCAGCAAATTTGTTTGATATCTTAGTAACCCCCCAGGTGGCTGTATATTGATTAGCTATAATAAATATTTAGAAGGAACTCAAGACGGCATCTAGTTGGTCTACAGTGCAGCAGTTTATTAATTTTTTAACCATAACAAATCCAAAAGTTCGTAGTTTATAATTTATTGTAACAAATATCGCTATCATTCGCTTAAAATTTTCAGACAAAAAGTCGTTTATGGTATAAGTGTTTTAACTAATTTTTAGAAAAGTAAACAATTCTGTCATTAAATGTGGAATTGTTTTAGATCGTGCTTTAATATATTTTGAATGTATTGGTAATTAAGGTATAACGCATTACCACTCACTTAGTACGTATATAAATATCAGACCCAGTACTACTTTTATTTGTATTCAAGAGATACTCTTCAACTAACAACAATCATGAAACAATTCGTAGCAGCATTAGTAATTTTGTCCGCAATTGCCTTCTGCTCTTGCAAGCCCGTTGGACCAGACAGCGAAGGTAATGTAACATTTATTTTGATATTTATAATTTATATTATTTTTCAATTTTGTTATTAGTATTTTAGAGTGTCATCCTAATCAAGGTTGTTAAGTTACATTGAGAATGTCATTTTTACTGGGGTTTAAATTGAGAAATAGTAATCTTATAAATCATATGTAGTAAATTACAGGATTAATTGTGCAACTGTTTTGTATTCTAACAGGACATGTGATCAAGGAACGTTCAGCTCAATTAGGATTCTTAGGAGGCAGTGGCAGTTCAAGTGGAGCCCAGTCTTCTTCCTATTCCGAAAGTGGTAGCATCGGCGGTGGGCTAGGTCCTCTAAATTTAGGAGTCAGTGGTAGCAAATCTGTTTCTCAAAGCAGCGCTAGTTCCAGTTCTGGGGCTTTAGGAGGAATTTTTGGTTAACAATTATTTTGTATTACAAGTAATATTAAATGAACAGCGATACGAAATAATGTACAGTAACAAATAAACCACTAATTAATTTAAGTGTATTTATTTAATTTTATTTCTGTGACTAAAGAACTTCTTTGTATCTGGTATTAACATTTCTAATTATCTGGCCTATATATACACATTACAATGTGAACAATTTAATTTGTAAATACCCGACTGTAACAATTCCTACATTTGGATTTGAATAAGGCATGGAAAGTGTTACATAAAATTATAAGCAAGACAAGTACATTCAAAGTAATTTTTAAACAACAAAAACGCGTTCAGTAGTTTGTTCCACGTCAAAGATTGGACGAATGGTTTGTTCAAATTAGGTACCTACAAATTATACAGTGTGTCTCAGATGGAGTAGGCTACCATGCATATCTTTCTTATTGTTAAAGATAATGATTTGTTTAAATGGGAAAAGTTGTGCAGTTTTGAGAGCTGGTTCAGATTACGTTGCGAAAATTTTAAAATTTCGGGCATGTTAGTAATTATTCCCAAGAAACTGAAAATCGCTATTTTCTTTATAGTTACAGTCTTTGTAATTATAAAAGATATGAAAACATGTTTCATGTAAAAGTTATTTGATTTGATTAGGTACACTCAAAATAAAATTCAAAATGGCGGTTTTTGAGATATTGGTAGCGACTTTCTAATACCAAATGGACGCTGTATTGGATTTTGACATGGGTAAATAACATTTTTTTACTGTTTTCAACGATGTATCACAACTTTAATCTGAATAAAAAATTATTAAAAATATTAAGTGTTATAATTTTAATTCAAGTAAGTCATCATCATCATCATCTTCAGGGTGTAGGCCTTGTAGACCTGTTCCGTCTTCATGTAAATTGGTCTGCCCAAGTAAGTATGAAAATAAATGCAGTTTAAGTTTACTTTGAAAATTATTTTTTTTTGTTTTAAGTAATAGGAAATACATCGCCACTAGTCTTAAGACTAACCAGCAATTCTTATGTAACTTAACTTGTTACGAGCCAAACGAGCTATTTCGTCGACCCGCAACAGGATAGGTGGAAAAGGCCTACAACTTAGCTCAGAGGAGTAGGGAGGGTTCACGGATACCGCTTACGGGAGGAAATCTTCCTAGTTGTGTACAGGGTATGTCGAAATTACGGGCGCCACCTTCCAAATCACAGCTGATTGCAGGTTCTCGTGGAAGGCCGAGCAGCCAGCAGCTTACGGGAATCGAACTCACCTTTATTGTGGCTCCTCCTGTATGTAAAGCTTGCAAAGTTCATGCACACACAGATAAAAAAATATACAAAAATAAAAGATGTAATAAATTTCAAAACACATATAATTAAACTATTGGAAATAGATGACACAATACAAAAATGACAGCAAATGGTGATATTATAGTTCAATACTACAAACGGTTAATTGAACGTTCAAAAGGAGGCTCGCCACCCCTGGCTTACGTCAATTCTTCAAACAAATCTACGTGGCCAATGGCGTCTGAGTTTATAAGAATAATACAATATATAATTATTATTTACCATTAACAGGAAAAGAAAATGACAATTGACGACTGAAGGTCGCTTTTTGTCGTATAAAAAAAGGGTTTAATCACTTTAATCACCATCTTGGGGTGTTCTTGTGTTCTTAAGACGTAAGCAAAATCCATGGGTACGCCCCTGAAGACTGATTCGAATGGAGTCAACTTAAGGACCAAAACTACAGTGCGTTCGTCGTAACAGCGGCACTACCAGATGGACAGGAAATGGGCTCGATATTAATCCGCCAAAGACGATCGGCAATTTCGCAATGAATTGCCTTTCAGGGGTTAAAATTCCAGCATGTTTCTTTAAATCCGACACTTGTCGATGGTTCTGTTCACCCCACGGTGAAAACAGCGTTACGAAATTCACGCGATGGACACCCATCGAAAACCCAGCCGCCCCTGCAGTACTTAATTACGGCGCTGCATCGCAGCGACTGGGTCGAAGAAGATGTTAAGTCCGACTACCGAGGAAACGCAACGCGAGCCTGCATTGCCTAAAAAGATTACACCATATTGCGAAATATGGTGCTACAACTCCAGAACAAATCCTTACACGTGCGACTACCGGGAATAATTACAACACAGAATCCCAAGAATTGTTGTTGTTAGCAAATCCAGCCTATAAAGGGAACTTTCCAAAGGCTCCTTGTGGTTGTCACTGTTTCTGGCTTACCAAGGCGCACTTATGATGTTTCTTAGCACTTTGTTCTGAAATGTTTGAATTATGTTGATGTTGCTGTAGTTGGCGCAGCCCCAAAGTTGACAACCGTATGACCATACCGGTTTTATTATTTGGTTATACAGGAGTATCTTGTTGTAGATTGATAGTTGGGACTTTCTCCCCAATACCCAATACATCTTTCTATATTTCATGTTTAGCTCCTGTCGTTTTTTCTTGATATGCTCCTTACAGCGTAGTTTGGCATCCAGGTTCATACCAAGATACTTTGCTGTATTAGCATGCGGTAAGACGCTGTTGTTTAGTGTCACTGGTACATATTCGTCCTTCTTGTTCATGAAGTTGATGTGCGTTTGATTCGTTTAGCTTTATTCGCCATTTTTTTGTCCATGTATCTATCTCGTTTATGGCTTGTTGTAGCACTGCTGTTGTTTCTTCAGTACCTTCGCCGACCGCTAGTATTGCAGTGTCGTCTGCAAAGGTGGCTATAGTTGCCTGGTTAGTTATCGGGATGTCGTTGGTGTACAAGAGATAAAGTATTGGCCCTATTACACTGCCCTGTGGTACTCCTGCCTTAATTTCGTATAAGTCGGAATATGTATCTTTTTGCTTAATCCTGAATAGTCTGTCCACAATGTAAAACTTCAGTAGTCCTGAGAATTGCTTTGGCAGATTCTTTTCTAGTTTATGGTTCAGTCTTTGGCGCCATACTTTATCAAAGGTCTGGCCTACATCCAGGAAGATTGCTGAGCAGACTTTTTTCTCTTTTCAAGGGTTTTCTCAATGTTGCATGTTATTCTGTGGACTTGTTCTACAGTTGAATGTTGATTTCTGAATCCAAACTGGTGTGTAGGGATCAGCTATTTTCTTTCAATTATTGGTTTAAGCCTTTTGAGGAATAGTTTTTCAAATAGCTTTGACATAATCGGTAAGAGCGAGATGGGTCGTTATGAAGTTGCTTCATTTGGTGGTGTTCCCGGCTTCTATATCACTATTACTTCGGCCACCTTCCATACGCTTGGTACATGTTTCATTTGAAACGCTGCTTTCATTAAGTTAGTTAGCTTTACTATTCCTTTTCTAGGCCGCTGTTTTAGTACTTCTCCTGTGATTAAATAAAATCCCGGAGCTTTTTTCGGATTTATATTTTCTTTAATTTTTTTGCTACTTTTCGAGGAGTAACCAGTTTTATCTCTTCATCTTCTCTTTCAGCTTCTGCTTGCAGTAGTTCATTTTGTATTTGTTGTTCTTTCGCTTGGAATATCTTTTCAAGGTGTTTTGCTTTCTGCTTGTTGTCTTTTGCCCATCCGTTTTCCGTTCTCATTGGCGGCATCTGGGTTATTGGTCTTTTGATTTTCTTAGTCGCTTTCCATACGGAGTAGTCATGTATCTTTGTCATTCGTCAGATTTTTTAGCTAGATATTGATCGATTCGTTTTTAATTTCTTGTATTTCTCTTCTCAATTGTTGTGTGAGTTGGTTTAATCTAGTTTTATCTACTGGGGCTCTGGTCTGTAGCCATTTTTTTCTTGCTTTTCTTTTTGCAGCAACTAGCTCCTTGATTTCTTTGGGGTAATTTTGCCTATTGTTTTCATTTTGAATACGGGGGTACTTTTCCATGCCGCTTGTTGGATGTCCACTACAAGATTTTCAGCTTCGCTCTCGAATTGCTTTTTACTTCTCAATGGTACGTTGAGCTGGACTTTGTTGCTCAATTCTTCTCGAAATGCTTCCCAGTCTGTGGACTTATTGGTCAGCATTGGGTTGCATTGTTTCTTAATAACATTTTCGCTTAGTGTTAATACCATTGATGAGTGGTCAGCGCTCAGTTCAAAGTTTTCTTCGAAATTAATGAAGTTGGCTGATATCTTCCTGGAAATGAAGAAGTCTATCAGGTCTGGTATTTTATTTGGGTCTGTAGGCCAGTAGGTTGGTTTCCCCGTGGAGTGGACGGTACAATTCCTCTCATCTATGGTTTGGAAATAAATAAATCAAAATGATTATAATATATGTTCAAAATGCTGGCCGTTATTGACTGACCGCAATCGACACCGTTTTGCGCACTACCAGTTACTTTTCGCAGTGTATTACAATTAATACCGTTAAATACTTGCACCACTGCAGTTTTTCTACATTATTATAATTAAAATTACTTCCAAGCACTTTATTTGTCAGTGCTCCATAAATAAAAATCAAGAGGCGGCATTATCCTGCTGTTAAAATATCATTTAAATAATTGTAACATTTCTGGCATTGCGCGTAGGATCTTGTTGGTACCATATTTGAACATTTTGTGCCAAAGATAGATCATTTAACAAACCCTGTAAAGATGTTTGATGACTTTCCAAGTACCGTCGCACAGTTAAGTTTCTATCAAATAGTATAAGACTAATTAGGCGATTTCCCAATATGCATTTTGAGTATTTATTATAATTTTAATATTTAATAGTATTTAAATGTTTTGTTTTTGTTTCATTTGTTTCCAAAGTAAACTTAATGTGCATTTGTTTTTCATTCTTACTTGATATAAAATTAAAACATTTAATAACTTTTACTATTCTTTTATTTAGATATAAGTTGTAATACACGGTTGAGAGGAGAAAAAAAATGCTACATGCAAAAATCCAATATGGCATCCATTTATTATTAGAAAGTTTCTACCAATATCTCAAAAACCGCCATCTTGAATTTTATTTTGACATTATGTTTAAATGTCCCCAATCAAATAAAATAACTTTTACATGAAATTTTTTCATATCTTTTATAATTACGGAGATATTTGACTGTAAAGAAAATAGCGATTTTCTTTTTTTTGGGAATAACTTTTAAAATGTTGGGAATTTAAAAACGGCATCTGAACCAACACTCAAAACTGTACAACTTTGGCCACTTATACAGGTCTCTTCTATCTTTAATAATAAGAAAGATACCTATCGTAGCCTACTCAATCTGGGACACCCTGTATTGTTCAACGTGTAATTCTGTACACATAGTCCAGAAAGTTATAAGTTTTGATACGATATACATATAAATACAAATATAATGTACCTTCTAGCACAGGAGGCAAGGAAAACTTAATATGTTGAATTGTACGAATAATGAAAAAAAATTGTAATTAAAAGAAGAAAGAAGTTTTGCGAAGAAGGTCATCTAAAGTTTTCTCGGCAGTCAACCTCGTTAAAATGTGTACATGGAATTAGTTTACATTTTATTGCTGGTTATAACAGCTTTTACTTCGAGTGGATACAAATTTCATTTATTTTTAGCTACTACATTCGAGCACTGAAATTTATTATCATCGGTATCAACAAAGCTGATACGAAAGATTAGCTACCGGCCTTTCATGGTTGAATTCTATAAACAATGTATTTTTTTATTGGTTTAATGGCAAATTAACAATCAGAACCAATTACAATAAATGTTCTATGAGTTAATGTGATGACAGTATTGGCGTGAGGGGGAAATCCATCCATCGATGTTATCCCGTTACAGAAGAGCTAGTCTCCTTTTTGTTCACTGGGTCATTTCTTCATTTTTAATCTTCTTGGTGGGAGATCCTGATAAACAATGTATGGACGACAAATATTGATTTTTGTTCACAAAAAAAGAATTAGAAATATTTAAAGTATACACTGGTTTACCTACCTCAATCATTGAGAGTCTCGCAAAACTTTGCATTAATTCGTGTTTTCATTTTCTTACCATTATTTATTGGCTCACCATCTAGTTGTCGCTACATATTTGGTAAAACCGCCAACAATATTTCTTTTTGCACTTGGTTGCACTAAATAAATATACACTGTGCGTGTGATAAAAGATTTAATTATAAACGAATATGACAACAGCGGTAACACAAAATAATAACGAAATATCGCGAAACTAGAATACGATTGACCTTTTGTAGTAGTTCAAATGTAAGAGTGGACGAGTCTTGGTACTCTATGGGGTGCCCGTGATGACCCTTCTTGCAATTCCAGCGTGTGTCTGGAGAAACTGATTTCATTGTGTGTATCGTTTGCAAAATCTTGTTGCTATGGTAGCGATATTCCATAGGTTCGAAGAATTTACGTATGTGGTCTTGGAACTTAGAACTTATCGCTATGGCACTTTTGAGTAAGATAAAAAAATATCCGTTCATGAAAATTTTCTTGTTTCACGAACACGATGGTCTACTGTACTAATAATATTTATGTTGAGGTGCTAGTGGTTAGATGTCCCCAATGTAAACTATTGCTTTACAGTTTACCAAATTCAAGTAGGTCCATATCAGAAATGTTAATATGGCTGCTTACGAAAGCGATCACAACTAAAATTAGAGTGGCGTAGAAAGCCATGGAACGAAAACTGTTAGTAAGTAAGTAACACTGGAAGACAAAACGATTAAGAAGAAGAAGAAATAAGAAATTCGGTAAAATAAGCAAGAGACCTAAGCTGGGAAAGCAAATTTTCTAGAGGTTGATGGACTAATCTGTAGATTAAGAGGGGTGTGCGTGGACGTGCTAGATTAGATGTTGAACAGAAAACCAAATTAACATGAGTGATTGGGAATCCCATTATTAAAATCTGCTAGCAGAAGGCTTAGCGCGACTTAAGGTGGGTGAAACAAATCGTAGAAACTCAACAGATAAAATAATTCTCATAATAACTGAAAACGAATTAGAAACAGTAATTGAACACAATGGTAACGTTTATGTATTAAATAATTGTATATAACGAGGTCTTGTTTTAGACCACTGGAAGACTTCCTATATTACACTTGTTCATATGAAAGGAGACTTAAATGATAACAATAAATACAAAGGATCGAGAGAGATAATACCTAAAAAATTGAGGAAAAATATAGAACACGTAATCAGTGATAAACAGAATGGATTTGTAATAGGAGGAGGATGCGTAGACAACTTGTCCATAATGCGGTAGCTTGCAAAAAAAGAGACCCACTTAGCTTTTATAGAGCCAGAAGAGAAAGCTTATGATTCTAGAAGTCCTAGAACAGATATAATAGATTTTTAAGCTCCGGATTCATTCGTTATTTTCCATAAAATCTAGTATTTCATTTTCAAGTAAACTTAACTTAAAGTAGTAAACTGTTTTGATTAATGTGAATAAATTTTGAGAACAAAACAAGAGATACGGTTACATGAGCTTGATTAGGTAGCTGAAGGTGCGCAGAGTATTATTTTATGTTTTTTTTGCTGGTTACAACAGCTCCTGTTTCTAGTGGGTTCAAAATTCATTTAATTTTGAGTACTACATTCGAGTAGAGAATGCTATTATCACCAGTGATAATAATCTTGAAATTATCACCAATGCTGTTACAGATTACCGATTTTTGCTTTGCACTTTCACAAAAAATGTGGAATACAAATATTTGTATAATAGTATTTCTGAGGAGAAACACATAGCAGAGAAGAGGCTGATGCCCAGCAGTGGGACAAAAAAAGGGTGTCAATGGTGAATGATGATTATTTTGTAGATTTCTTGAATAACGTTTATGCTAATTAATAACTAAATAAACTTCAGCTTTATCCCCGTTTTAGTGGATATTGGAAAAAAAGTATGACCTAAGAAGGGCAAAATGACTTCAAATTTAATAGTTACTACATTTACCAGAACGGTGTAAAGCTGTAGGTGGTTGTAAATTGTAAGTACATACTTCTAGCTTTTGGTTTAATAACTTTTTTGAAGAAATAGGAATATGTTTGTAATCGATTTAGATGTCTTACTGTTTATGTGTTTTTAATTAGAAGACAAATTGCTTCCATCAAATTTTTTAATATAGTAACTATTTATTTGTAGGATTTCAGTAGTTTGTCGAAATTGTGGATATTTACATTGAAAATAATAATCATTTTATCGGTTATCTCCAAAAAATCCATTATATCTTAGCCAATAACTCTTTTACTGCGATCGGATTTGTTGTAAATCTTATCTTTTTAATAATACTTCAGTTTATTTGACAAGATTGTTTATTAGATTTCAAATTGTATAAAAAATAAAGGCGTAATATCACACAAAAGTGTATACAATTATGAATATTCTACATATTTAAGCAATACATCTGAAATATTAAAAACAATTTCCCACTACTGTGCAAATTGTTTCGTTGTACAAGGCAATTACGGCTGTCACAAGTTCGAAAACCCAATTTGAAACGAAGATTTTGAGAACTGGCGACAAGAATGTGATCACTACTGATGTGAACATATTAACCATCCAGTCAACCAAAACATTTCCAGTGAATTTCAAAGAGATTTTCCTGTAAAAATATATCTCAGGATTAATGGATAACTTGTAGAATAAAAAGTCTTACCCGGATTTGTTAAGTTTGTAACTTTCCAATTCAGCCTGTAGAGTGATAATGTCGACTTTAATAGTAATGGTGAACTTGGAGTCTCTAATTTTACCATCGATACCTCCTGATGGTCCAATGTTCATAAGCTTGGCTTTGTATTCGTAGTTAAACTAAAATAAAATTCAATCA
>JABXWE010040420.1:0-13839 GCA_014611495.1 Limonius californicus | reverse complement strand
ACAGTACCTACTACTTTAAAAGAGTAAGTTGAAAACAATTTATAACTACACCATAGGTTTTAAAAGCTGTTTCAAGAGCGTTTTGGACCTTTATGTATATATGTTAATTATTATTTATTTTTATTCTCTTAACAGTTACATATTCAGACCATGGGCGCCGGCAGAAAATAATCCAGGAGGGGGCAAAAAAAATTACGTGCAGCTTTTTTCTATATTTTTATACAAAATAACTTAAAATAAAAAAACAAATAATAACAGTAATAAACACCGAATACAAAACACTAGTATTTAGTGTGTGTATACATATTTTGGGCAAAATCGTTTCTGTTCTTGGCTGTTCTTATTAGTGAATTGCTGTTCATTCCTGTCCAATCCCGAATGTTCTTGAGCCACGAGTACTTCCTTTTACCTGGTCCTCTTTTCCCTTCTATTTTTCCTTCGATAAGTAGTTGTAAAAGTTCGTATTTGTTGTTACGGTAAACGTGTCCAAGGTAAGATGTTTTTCGTTTTTTTACCGTACCTAATAGTTCTCTGTCCCTTCCCATTCTTCTTAATACTTCTTCGTTTGTTACATAATCCATCCATGATATACGAAGCATGGGTCGGAATATCCAGAACTCAAATGCCTGTAGAAACGATTTTGCCTAAATTGTTGCCAACCTTCAATGATGAAGACGGCACCTCTAAGAAGAAGAAGATACATATTTTAACATTTATATTAAAAATATTTGTATAAATGTACTTGAAAGTTAAAATCGTTGGTGCTATAACAGAGATAATACTAACGTCATAAAAATATAAAACACAAAAATAAATAAATTTGTTCTCTTGATGGATTGCGTCATTATAAAAGCGTCAATCTGTGTTACAAGTATACCAACATTCTTAAAACATAGAAACAAAAATAAAAATATTTATCTAGTACTAGGCAACAAACAAAAACTGTGGAAGTATTAAACTCTTTACCTCAGAAAAGACAAATTTTAACCTTCTTCGAATAGGAGATATCTAATGGGTTATCTCCTCCATGACATGTAGGTATTATTCTTAAGCTTAGTATTTAAGTATAGATCATACAATGTACTTATAGCCTGAGGCACTCCAGGCTGATTGTATAACAAAAGGAGTAGATAAAAAAAAAACCTGCTTCGGTCTTCAGCAAATTTACCAAGTACTGTCTCTATAAATTGGGCTCTATCGCTTTCGATTTTTTCCTATGTACACTAAGTAAGCATAAACCGACTAAGCGATTCTCGTCCATCGTTTACCTTAATCAAGTTTTGACCCTTCTTAGAGTACTGAAGGAACGTTCAATTGAACAAGTCGTGGGTGGTAGGGAGAGGAAAACTTTTATTGCATTAGCAATTGCAGGGAAGCATTGACATTCTTCGGTGAGCAATGTAAAAAAATCTATATCATCAGGAGCGTTTTTATTTTTCCACATATCTTTCCAAGTTTCTGCCTCAAAATTTTCGATATTGTACTGTTCTACTGATTATTTTATTTATTTTATTAGATGGTTGCAAATTTACTAACGAAAATGCAGTAGTTGTATCTTCGGAAAATCTTGTTGTTAATGAGCTAATCAGGGAATCTAAATTGATCTCATAGTTTGACGCTGTGTTATTTTGGGTATTTTAAATTCTATATTAAATATATTTTCGTATTTCTGGCATTTGTTGGTATAATTTACAAGCATTTCAAGTATTATGTTTAAATATTTAAAGGCGCTTTTATATAGTATTTTAATTTTACAGGAGGGGGCAACTGCCCCCTCTTGCCCCCCCTTGCCGGCGCCCATGATTCAGACCCTATTGGCCAAACATCCCGTATAAATAAAATGCTGTTTAACTATCAATATGATAGCTGCTTAAATAAAAAAAAACTTGCCTAAATTAAAATATTGAAGAATTTAAATTTTGAAGTTATAGTATTCCTATTTATTTTATTCATAGATGGAGGAACGGTGGACTAGACCTAAATCCGTGCTTTTCCCTTCCGTTTGGAGCAGATTCGAGGGACGTAAAGAAATAAATGTTGTAAAGCCTAAATTTTGGATTCAGGACATTCCAGAAGACCAATTTGAAACCGTTACAAATATTATGGTCAATCAGTTTTTACTTGATGAACCAGTTTGCAAGTATTCAAGTAAGTTATTCAGTAAAGTATTTTCATGAACGACATTGTGATAATTGGCCGCCAATCATATTTTAATGTAAAAGTTAAGGTGTTCTCTGGCATCCAGAAAATAAATAATTATAGAAGAAAGAAATTAAATACACATACAAGGCTTGAAAATAAAGTTCGTGGAATTACTTTGCGATCGCTTAGACAAAATATTCTATTCCAACTTACAAACGTTTGCTGTCGGCTTTATTTTTAAAGTAGTCCCTTGTAACTTCCTTTTATGAACGATTTCAACTTCGGAAACAGGAAAAAATCGTCAGTCAGCGTCGTATACCACAAAATTTTAGCCAAAAGAATGTAAATTTGCAGGGCAGTTTGGGAGGGTGCATTATCATGATCTAGCTGTTGTTGATGTACGAGGCTTATTCGAAAATTAAGGGCTAAACAGTAGTAAAAAAGGTAATGTTGAAAAAAATCTATTATCGATATAATGATCCCTTTCTTGAACATGGAAACTTTGTTGATTTTCATTGCATGCTTAACATTTTTTTTGTTTCGCTGTCGTACTCGAACAGCTATGTCTTATCATCAGTTTTAATTTGTTGGAGAATGTTATTACTTACATGTTATGTAATAGGTACTGATGATATTGCACCAAAATTAACAAAAATCGCAAAACTGCAATAGGTACTTGAGAAACAGATAAGAAAGTAGTGGATACAGATAACTTTATTATTAGATCTTGCATGTACGTTTTAATCATACTTCAGATGCTATGGATTATTACATACTACATATGGTATTTTACTTAAAGATCTGGCAAGCGAGAAACAATCAGTGGATGAGTTTCGCGAGCTGTGGAGAGACATATTACAAGACAAAGTCGGCTTAATATGTTATATGGAAAATCCTGATCCAACCGGAAAACCGATTATTGCATCAGTAAATTGTACACATGTAGTATGCAAAGGTAGAAATTTTGCAGATAAGGTAAGGGTGTCATTAAACCCGACAAATATTACAATTACAAAGTTTCTGCATCTCCTTTTAGCCAAAGGGCATACAATTTGCAAAAGTTTTAGCTACAGTAGATTACTTGTCACATATGAAGGATAGCTTTGAGGAGTTAGGAATTGACAGTTTTCTTAATGCAATGGGACTGTATGTTCTGCCTGATTTCAGAGGACAAGGTCTTGGTTTGGAGATGCTGAAAGCTAGGTGAGCTGTTCCGGTTAATGTTGTTATTTAGGCATTAAAATGAAAGGCTAGTTATTAATTTTATTAATATTTGGGAATTAATCAAAATATATTATAACCACTCTACAATAAGCATATGAAAAGTACTTTAAAAATTAACGAAATTGAAATAAAAAAACGAAAATGAGCAAAATACTTGAACTGGACCTTCCCATACTTTCAAACACTTTCTCAAATATAGTCGAAGTTAGATTAACCATTATTTACAACAATGCTATTATAAACGTAAAGCTGGTAACGTTGATCAAGGACAATACACCGTTATATTATAAATTTGATCAAATTCGGATTTACCGGGTTCATGAAACGGGGAATTAAACCTTTAAATTTTCAAATATTTGTTTGGTTTTGAATGGTGCACTGAATGTAATGAATAATATACGACAAATACAAATAAATGGAGATACAGTAAGAGTAAAGTGTGAAAATTTCTTCCAAATTGTTAGAAGTAGTTATCCATATTCTTAGTTTACGGGCAACTTTTAATTTACAAAAAAACTAGATATTTGTATAATGATGAATACGACCAAAATATTTAATATAAAATAAATTATATTATAAAATTAGCTTATCTGGGATGTTGTAACTAGATACTTGTAAATTATTGATTGTACAGAATGACTTGTTTTCCTCTGATTTTTATACGTTCATACAACTCAAGTGTACACTTATGTCAAGAGCCACTCTCTTCAATTCTAGCAAAAAAAATAGGCAGAAATATAAGCGCAAATTCTAACTACTTATAATTTAGATATGTGCAGAGGAGAATAAGCAAATGATTGCCGTTGTGATTCTGATTAGGTGTGAATGTCTACACTATTTTTTTTAGAGAACCTATGTGTAGAGCGCTGGGAATTAAAGCTACAATAACAGCATTTACCGCTACCGCTTCACAAATCTTGGCTGCTAGAGCTGGTTTTAAGGATTTGTCTGTGATTTCCTACGCAGACTTGGAGAAAATGGATCCAAAATTAAGATACCCCGGCATTGAGGCACATACGAAAGATTTAAAGTACATGTATGTATTGTATAAGTAATAGTTTATCTGCATGTCCGTGTCGTTATTAGATTAATGAGAATGCATGATTACAATTAGTAATTATAGCATATTAAGCAATCAATATAATTAAATATTTGCTTTGACTGTGTAATATATGTACGTGATTAATATGATATATTTTCAAATTAATTTCCATTTATAATTACAGTTTAAGAAATTGTTTTTAGTTTTGATATTTTAAGAACATTATTTTTCCTCCGTATTTTTACTGTAGTAAATTAAGTGGTAAATAAATGCTTTTACTTAAGGCAATTACTGATTGTTTTAATATACCTTCTCATTATATTCTAGTATTCATAGATTTAGAATAAAATTAAATTATGGCATGCCTGCCCAAATTGGGTATTTAATATATTATTATGAGTAAACATTTTCGAACCACGCCGTATTGAAACGCAGTATCGCCGTTTGGCTGTGTATTTTTACTTACCCCATATATTGTACCATCAAAGATTTTCTTCCTGTAAACGTTTTTCGCGAGCCCTCACTCCTCCTTGTGCTAGCCGAAGAGCCTTTTACATCCGATTTTGGCGGGCTGACGAAAACGAGCGTTTAGACCGTAACAATATTTAAATTACTTTCTCGTTAAAGAAACGTTAGAATTAATTCATTAATATTTCGTATTTCAGATGTTGTTTAATTGTGAGAACTTCATCAATATTGTTTGTTATATTGAATAAATTTAAAACATATTATTTTATTTAAAAATGGTTGCCTCAGTCTCATTATAATACCGAATCAGAAAGCGCATCCGTTTTCCAGCAGAGAACGTGATGCTTATTTTTTATTATATTGTCTACTCCACGTCTCTTTTTCTAGAAAATTGCCAGAGATACTACTTTGATGAGATTTTTCTTCATTAAAATATGTCAAAGGATGTATGCTTCCTGCTTCACGTTACGTATAAGAACTAAGAAATGTAATATCCGAATCCTTTATAGCTGCAGCTCATTTCAACGATATCTAGTTTTAATTATCTATTAAATGGGAAGGGATCGGATGTAATTTACTTTATTGCATGTAATGTAACTGTTTTTACTAAACGAAATCAGGTTGCCAATATTGAAAATTAATTTATAACTGATATTACTTAAACGAGTACCTACTTCATAGTTTTATTCTTTTCACTCGTATTCAAAATTGCAAACGTTAGATTGATCAGTAATATGCAGCATATAATTAACTACTCGATTAGTCGTTTTTCAGTCAGGTTTTACCTTAACCTTCCTCATCAACGACAAGTCTTTCCATCGTAAGGGTAGTGTATAAGCCTTAGTTTGCCAGGGTAGTCAAGTCGTGAGCTACTGTCTTCCAGAGATACTGACTCTCCATAAAGTAGATATCGTGATGTATAGTGTTATACAAACTTATTAGTGTAAATAAACAGTAGTATAATTTTGCTTTAGTTAAAGTGAGGATTAGAAACAGACAAGTCAGTAGCACCCCCACGAAGCCCACTACGTGAGAATATAAAATATAAAAAGTAATTTCAACTATTATGAGAGGTTCAAAAGGGATAGTGCAAGAGCAATGTGTGGTACTGTAAACAGGTAGTACTTAGCCTGTCGTCATTTCCGACTCTCACCTTCAAGTTGGTGAACTCTGCAAACACGAACAACTTGACTGGAGATCGGTGGAAAGTCAAATCAGGGCGCATGAGAGAGGGAGAAGTAGCCTCCCCGAAATGGGAGCATCAGTAGGTTAGGCCAGCATCCTATCGGTGAATATCAAACAAATTAAACACTTACAGAACAAAGCAGAAAGCCTTGAATGAAGGACGGATAAAATTGTTGACGGATACATAAGAGAAACTGAAAAATCATGTATGGAGATCTGAACTTCTATGTTGGATATTGGAATATCGTAGATCAATAAAGTTTAAATATAATTGAGAATAACAACCATAGCATTGGCATATGCTCTCTGAAACTAAAAAGAAGGAAAAAGGAAATACTAGATAATGCAGTAATGAAGCAAAAGCTCTTAGCCAGAATTCCAGGAGGAAGACTTCCGAAAAGGTCATGCGAGAGCTGAACATCCGCTTCTTAAGTCAATTAGCGACACCAATGAGCAGTAACTTGGATATCACAGTTCTAAACTAAGACGAAAAAGAAGAATTATTACCACAGTATCAGCAAAATAGGAGGCTTTTTTTAATTGTCTATGTACACTTTCATAAGATATTTTAAATTTAGTTATTGTAAATGTATATGGTAGACAAAATACTAACAGTAATTACTAATTACATCGTACATTCAATTGATCGATTTATTTTGGCTTATACAAAGCAATTTCTTTTAGAATATCATGTACATTTGTCAAAATGATATATTCAGAACATTGCCGAACATTATTATTAAGCGAAAATATGAAATAGTTTAAAAACAGGTGAAAGGATAAAATGATTAAAGTTAAAATAGATGGAAACATGGAAGAAATAAACATAAATAAAATTGAAGAAGCACTAAAATGTATAAAAAATGAAAAAGCTCCGGGATCAGGAAACATTTTCATTGCCCTAATGAAACATGGAGCGGATATTCTGTTGGAAATTTTAGCAGAAATCTTTAAAAACTTCATGAGAAATCATTCTATTGAATTGAAATTTAGCATATGTTAAATCAATCTATATGAAAGGAAACAGAAAAATGCGTGGAAACTATAGAGGAATAATTGTCATTGGCTCAATGGGGATGTTGTACAGCAAGAAGATGATTGTATCGGAATGTAAGGAAATGTAAGGGCCAGATGTCGTTTATGAAGCTTTTTAATATCCTAATGAAAACTGGCCTCTGCAAAACGTATCCTCGTGCATATTTTAATATTTATAAAAACGCCGAAAGGGCATTAAGCAGGAAAGTTGATTTTCATTTACCTTGTTTAAAATGAATACAAACCCAGCACTGGGAAATTGAAGGGGACGATGTTTAGGAAGAATATGAACATAAACATACGAAAAACGGAGTATCTCTGGATAGAAGAAGAATAGAAAGACCAAAACTACAAATAAGCTAGTTAAGAAATGGAAAGAATATAAGCACTTGGGAAGCATAATATCAAGCGAAGGAACATCAAATAAACGTATGAAGAATAGGGTTCCAGAAGGTCAGAAATCCATACGGATTCTTAAATCGCTGTTTTGGTCAAATAAGATCACAATAAACACAAAAATTACAATTTAAGGGCAATATTAGAACCAATATTGATGTACAGTCGGTGAGAGGTAGAAAGAAAATAGAGTCTGTAGAAATGGGTTGTCTAAGAATTTATACACCAACCAGAAGAAGACATTGACATGGATGACTGAAATAAAAGCAGCAGAGCGCGACAGAGCTATTGAGGAGGAAGAATGGATAGATAAGAGAAGATGAAGATCGAAATGTGGGATGAGACATGATACGTAGGATCTCTACTGATGCATTCAGCATATCTTTACTGACACCTTCATCATTTTATAAAAAGTCGATTATTTTACCGAGTTCAAAACCTCAACTAACTCCAAAAATTTTTAGAATTGCTTTTCTTCTATTGGTGAATGTTATTTCAATAAGCTGGTGGTTAGACTATGTTTTTAAAATAGGGAAGATAACGACAAGCAGATTTTAGATAAATCGTTAAATGATATTCTTTCCATAATTTTAAGGTAAATATGAGCACTTTTTATCGTTATGTTACGTTTAAATCTAAAGTGAAAATCATTTTTACATAGAGAGTATGATGTAGTTTATTATTTAAATGAAATTTAATATATAGTAAGTTAATCGACCTGTTTGGAAATACCCTATATCAGGCGTCGGCAACCTTTTGAGGGAGCTGGCAGTCACTTACCTTCCGGCGAGTACCTGCGAGCTATTAGGGTTGTAGTAGGTTCTAGCATACAATGTCATAGGTTCACTATTATACAATCAGCTTTACGATTAGTGAAACCAATAGCAGGAACCAATCGAAATATCACAGCCGACAATTGACCTTCGAAGCAAAAGCCAGCAAAATTTTAAAATTTTACTTATGTTAGTATATTGGTACCTTTTTAGTCATAATGTTATATTATATTACGTTGCTCAATGTCATACTTTTTTATTGACCTGTTGAAAAGTCGATATTAAAATAAAAAACTATAAAAAATGATTTAAGCTGGGTTAATAAGCAAACCGTAAATCGGGTGAAGGTAAATTATTACCATTCGACTGACAGCGACTGCTTCTGCAGGCATGAAGATAATTTTTCTAAGAATCATTAATAATTAATACACTAAACTGGTGAAGTCGATCGCCGTCGTAACGGGATGATGTGGTTATTTTTATATTATGCACACATTATCCACAAAAAACAGTTTTTTGACGAAATTATGCGGACCGCACGAAAGGGCCTAGAAGGCTGCATACGGCCCGCGGGCCGCAGGTTGTCGATCCCCGCGGGCCGCAGGTTGTCGGTCCCCGCGGCCTAAACTTATTATATGATAGCTTTATCAACATGATATAAAGCAGCTAAATAAAGGATAAATTTAAAAAAATTTCGTCGAATGAATTCTGGTGTGAAATAAAAGAAAAATACCCCAATTTATTCAAGAAGATTTTCGCTCTACGCCGCGACAATAACAAAATACAAAGGTAAGTTGGATGCCACTTCTGATGTTAGAATTTAGCACTCAACAATTGAACCTAATTTTGAAAGCGTATGGGAAGAAAAGAAGTTTAATCCTTCACACTGAATACCAGTTTCAATTAATAATAGTCGCTTTTTTATTTTTAGCGTTTTATCTGTATTTTCAGTTACTAACTTGAGTTTATATTTACTTTTTATTATTATTAATCTGTATTTGTCAATAGATTTTTTGATTTGTTTTATTTATAGATCCAACATGTTTTATTAAGGGGAAAATGGTTCCGCGATTAAAGTGCGTTGGGAACCGCTGGCCTATAACATTCATTCCAAAGAGCATTCATCATATTTTAAGTCGTATGCTAGTCTACAAAATATTAATGCTGATTCGCTGGCGTTGCAATTTTTATATTCTCTTTACGAAAATGAACATAATTTATTTTTGCCTGTTACGCAAACATATCTAAAATTTATTCAAGGATATTTCCGCTTAAGCACATACACAATAGCTTCCATTTTATTCGATTTTCTGCTACAGGAAAGCAGAATCAAAAGATTGCAGAGGGTGACAGCTTGGTTTTGTATTTCTTGATTTTTAGATTATCGTTGCCTCCTCCATTTGACTGGAAAAATTAAATATGAATATGTAGAAAATATGCGATTTTTGAGAAAATACGCTCCGAATAGAATATATCCGAGCCCTTTTTATATAGTCAGCTTTGTGCAGGCGGCTAAGGAATAATATTCGCGGAAAATTTATTGAGAGGAATGTATACATGAAATATAGCATGTACAAAGGATCGGGTTCAAATTATAGTTTATAGTTGTCGGAGAAGAAAAGTCTGATTTGCTATTTCATCTTATAATTTAACTATATGTAATTGTTGCATTATTATATTAAGGTTGAAACGATTGCTTTCGATTGCTCGCAATAAACCGATGGAAGGGACTCTTCGGCTAGCACAAGGAGAAGAGAGGGTTTGCTGAAAATGCTTACAAGTATAAGAAGAAAGTCGCGATTTTTACACAGGGTATGCCAAAATACATGCAAAAAAAATACACAAAAATAACAAGGCCTAAATAATTAAATACCGGGCATATAATATATATTAAATAAGAAGTTTTTAAACAGTCCCCACAACAAAATGTTTAAACGCAGCACAGAGTCGGTCTAGCTACAAATCAAATCTAAAGACAGGGCTTCGAGATGTCCCAATCTGATTACTCACGCCGCTACTGCCCTTGACATTTACGGTAAGATCGAAATAAAGTAACTGCATTGTCAATACCGGCTGAATTCACAAAACAAGTGCAGGTAGCTATTAATTTATAAAATATTTAGCAACAGAAGGTCGCTTTACTTGGAGAAAAAACTACTACTTCGATTTTCCACAAATCACAGAACTTGTAAGGAAATAATCACAGCGGACAATTTCCACTAATACCTGTATATATGAATAGTTTCTACTTTAATTCGGCGATGAAGGTGGGGGAAACCCCAAGAAGGTTGGTTTTTTCTCGACGGACGCCGCTGGGTGGAAGATGATAGGTAGAAACGGCGGCGGGAGCTAATAATTGCGTCACTAATAGTAACAACTGAGCTAGATTGCGATAGATTATATCATCTTGAACCATATTACATCATATTGTGCAATAAGAATTCTTCCGGATAAACGACGAACTAACTGTTTTAAATCACCCACAAACGATGAACATAGACAACAAAGTTTTCGTTAAAACGGCGAATCGTTACGTTTACGTAACCCTGTAACCCACAGGGTTACTTTTTATCCGTTTAAAACGAAACGAGAAATCACACGGTATTTTCCATTAAATTATTGATTCTTGTATGTGTTTCATCGGACTTTATTGTCGATATTTATTATGAATAAACGGTGAATTTTAAATTTACAGATATAATTTTTAATTTCAACCCTACCCTAGCATTAAACAAGTTAGCTGGGCAGATTCTTAGAAGAATCTCTGCCAGATGTGCACTCAAAGGACCTAATGCCTGGAAATGCTTGTAACAACGCTAACGGACCAATACACACACCAATAGTAATATTTGGGATAACAAAAAGGCGACTTAAGATGCTCTACTTAGGAATGGAAGTTATGAAATGAGTTTAACGAACATTTAAATTTAATGCAGGAAATCCAGATCAAATTCACAGTAAGTTTCTTACACTTCTTTTACATTTACTGGATACCTCTTTATTATGGATAGTTTTGTACAAAGTACTTTATTTTTTAATATATTATGCTTTATGTTTAAAATAGTCTACATTTTTTTAAACTCGAATGCTCGTCCTGGAGAGGTGTTCAATAGACTTTTAAAACTTCTGTTGTTCTGTCACATAGTTCAAAAAATCTATTCTTATCTGACGATAGGGGTTAGATACCTGTAGCCCCGTTGCAGTTTAAAGTTACATTAAATGTGTAGTTAAAGTCTTGATACTAGGTGCCGCCAATAGGTTTCAGTTAAAAAATAATACCATGTGATTGTTTATGAACTGTTTTGTTACAAGGTCTTATGGTGCCAAAATAGCGTTTTTAGAACGAATGACAGGTAAGAATAAACTAAATATTGAACTGTAGCTTAAGGGGCATCTATTGATCCTAGATATATAGACTAGTTTCCGTTTGTGAGATAAATATAATTATGTAGAGGAATCTTAAGTGAAATGAGGTTAAGGGGCAAGTTAACTGGGGTAACATGACGGATTTGTCAACTTACCCTGCTCAGCTCAAAATATTGTTTCAGATGCCGAGAAATTACGTAAGAAAAACTCAACGCCGTTCGTGGTCAAAAGACAACCTTATTGCTGCTTTACATGCCGTAGAGGAAGAACATGCAGCATGCAATTACGCAAGTTAAGTTTACAACATTCCAGAGGCGACACTAAGGCGGTACATTAAGGACAGACGAAACAACATAGAACTTCCTGTTCACGGTGGTCGTTTTAGAGACACATTCAGCAACGAACAACAAAAGCAGTTTGCAGATTATCTAAAAGACCTGAATCAAAGAGCGTTTGGTCTTACATCTATTGAATACCGAAAACTAACATTCGAATTTGCCGAAATCAACAATATTCAACACCGATTTAGCACGCAAACAAGAGCTGCCGGAAAAGACTGGTTGCAAAACTTCATGAAAAAATGGAAAATTAGTTTACGAACTCCCGAATCGACTTCGCTTGGACGGCTTATGAGCTTTAATAAAACAGAGGTTAGCAGGCTTTTATCATATTAAGAGAGCAAAGGTTGAAATATTCGTTTGGGCCAGACAAAATATATAATGCCGACGAGTCTGGATTGACCAAATAAATAGCTAAAGGTCTTGTCCCCCACTTGAGAGAGAAGAGTGGCCAAAATTGCATGTGGTGAGCGTGGAAAGAACACCAGCGTAGTCTGTGCAATGAGTGCACAAGGTTCATTTGTTCCTCCATTTTTAATTTTTGCAAGAGTAAGAGTGAGACCAGAACTTTTAAATGGTTGTCCACCAAACACTTGTGGCATAGTACAAAAAAGTGGTTGGATGAATACCGAATCGTTCGTTCAGTATCCAAAGCATTTTATAAAATATGCACACTCTACTGTTGAGAATCCAGTGTTGCTTATTGTCGATAATCATTCGTCGCATACTTCGTTAGCTGCAATAAATTTATGTAGAGAAAACGGAGTTGCTATGATAGGTTTGCCACCCCATACTACTCACAGGCTACAGCCACTTGATATATCGTTCTTTGGTCCTTTGAAGACATACTAGAGTCAAGCATGTGATTCCTATATGGTCAACCATCCAGGGCAAACAATAACAGATACAGAAATCGGTAAATTGTTTGGAGCAGCCTATTTGAAAGCTGCCACCGTTGGCATTGCAGTAAAAGGTTTTAAAAGATTTAGCATATAGCCTTTCAATCCCGAAGTATTTTCTGATGCAGATTTTGTCACATCCGATGTGTATGAGGGGAATCTTGATAATGGAGAAAATTCAGAAAAGGAAATCCTGCATTCAGTTCCAGTTTCTGCTAATACACAAGAATCTTCTTTAGATGATGACGAACCCCTGGTTAGTATCGGAGCTAAACAACAATTGAGAAACGGAAATTCTTCACAGCAGAAATGCAAGTTGAATGCTGATTCAGTTGGTTTATCTACATCTCCAAATTCTCCCAAACCCTCTACATCCCAAGATAGAAATCGACCTTCTACTCCTACTACCCCTCCTATTTCACCTAGTAAACCTTCTACTCCTTCGTCTCAAGAGCAACCTCCGCCACATACTTATTTATCGACACCTTCAACCTCTTCTAAAAATGGTAATATTATAAACGAAAAAAACAACCTTAAGAAATCACCCTGGCAAATCAGACCGTTACCAAAATACAAAAGGCCTGTAACAACTTAACCAAGAAGGCGACAGAAAGCTTCGGTTATAGCTGCCTTCCCGATGAAATTTATGCTGGAAGAAAACGAAGAAAGCAAAAGAAAGAGAAAAGAAAAGGCAGAAAATGTGAAATTTAATTAGTACAGTAAGAAACCACGTTCAAGTTCCAAGCAAACGTAAGAAGAAATTGTGTGTCCTTGTTGCTGAGAGTTGCTTACAGAGCCACCGACAGACGACTGGATACAGTGTTCATTATGCAATCAATGGCGGCACGAAGTGCCGAAGTTGTTCAGGTTATGAACAAGGGCAATATATTTGTGAGTTATGTCAGCCATAGTCAAGCCATAGCAAGAAGTTGCTACGCGGAAGAATTCCTGGAAACCAACCACAGCATATA